>JAPDSC010087044.1:0-19008 GCA_026290005.1 Latrodectus geometricus | reverse complement strand
ATCAAAATACGACAATGGCCGCAGTTTGTTTCTAAATTCAACTCAACACAAAAGGCATCCTGTCTACTTCATTAAATGAGAATAGAATTTCAATTTATCACGAAATTAATGAACTAGTCATATTAATACTGTATTTACAGTTTATAACTTCGTAATTTTATTTTATTTTTATAAAAAAAAACATTGCTTTGTTACTAAACAAAGCATCCGATATTGCATTTCCTAAAATTGAAAATACGATTGATTAAGTTTAATCATAAGTTTGACATTTTCTAAAATGTTAAAATAAAAAACAAATGGAAATCTTTTCAAAGTTGTTTATCATCGTTTATTGTTTCGAATTTTTTTTTTCATTATTTACAAGTTTTATTATTTTTTTTTAATTTATCAAGTTTATTTCTTAATTTCCTGTTTTTTTTGCTTTGAAAAATTTAAAGTCAGATTTATTTGAACTTTCGCTTATTGTAACCCTCACTGCCTGTAACTATTATTAGAATAGTTCCAAAAATTTGAGGAAAATATTATTAAATACATTTATCAAATACATAATTAATTACATTATATATTATTATTAAATACATTTGAAAAATTTAAAGTCAGATTTATATACACTTTCGCTTATTGTAACCCCCGCTGCCTGTAACTATTATTAGAATAGTTCCAAATTTGAGGAAAATATTAGGTTGGGGAAAAAGAAATCCATTATTTTTACGTGAATTTTTTGTAACTTCTTTCAGATTCGCTTTGTCAAAAGGTTTAAAACAGTTTTCATGTATATTTTTAGGTCTTGTGCGAAGCTACGACTGCTGACATGCTGTCAAGTTTGATAATTTATGATATTTTATAGACATTCTCGACGATGTTGTATCCATGCGAGGTGCATCTTTAGCATCCAAATACCCAAACGGAACCGACGAAACCAAAATTGTGCGTAACTGGTTGCTACAGTCATATATAGAACGATAAACACCTTTCACAATTTTAGCCACCTGGTTAGCGTTTTCGCCATTATAAAAGAAAAACTAAAATGTATCGAATTTTCTGTTTGTTGTCTTCTATTTTTAAAACCTTGTATTCATAACTGAATTAATCAAACAAAAAACCGCAAGAGGATATTTTAGTGTCAAATGCCACCTTTCCAATGAGTATAAATTTGAAATTGTTTAATAGATACCTAACGAGATAGCGATCACTACAGACGTCTACCGAAAAAATAATGGATAACTTTTTCTCCAACCTAATATTATTAAATACATTTATCAAATACATTATTAATTATATTATATATTACTATTAAATACATTTATCACAGTTCTCTTTAAATATTTTTCAAGCTAATCTTATGAAAAATTCACAAATTTCAAAATGCATCTACAAATTCAAATTGTGTTGTAGAAGAATCCTTTTATAAATATTTCAGTGCTATTTATTATCTTCAAAATTTCAAAAATTTTATTGTCTTTCTTAACAACAACGCTTTTTATCAATAAACTAAAAATAAACGTGTATTTTACAAATTTAAATATTTTGCCCTTCGCCTAAACTTTTCTAATACACCTGCGCATTAAATGTCTTATTTATTCAAAATTTCATTTACATATAAGATTATGGAGAACAATGACATTGAATTCATTTGGATAGCCATAGAAAATAAAGTCAAATATTTAAAAAAAGTTATTACTTTTTTTTTAAGATAGCCAACTAAATCATGATAGCTTAGAAAAGTATTAACGAAATAATGAAGATATGAAGAGAAAAATATATATATTTTGGGAACAAAAAAATTATAAACTTGAAAGCAACATTAAACGAAAATCCTATTATATGAAAATTAAAATAAGTTTTTCTTTAGTTGTTAGTTATATTTCATGCTAACTAATAATTCGTCGAGATAAGATTCTTGATGTTGTTAAAGTACCATAAATAACTTGCTTATATGTTAATGCATTTTTCTAAAAATTAAAATAAGCAAGAGAAATTTAAATGACAAGTGTGGTCTAATACAAATTTAGAAATGGAAATCCAGCAAGTAAATCAAACTCAGCTAATAATTATGACATCAAAAATCTTGATTGTTAAGGGATGTATTATTATAATATCTACTTTTACATTCGGGATAAGTTATTTTATTAAAATTGAGAAAACATTTACCTCACTACTATAGATTCTCATTGTTTGAAACTCTATTTAATAATTTTTAAAAATAAAATTATTAATTTAAAAGGAAATCAAATAGAGGTTAAATCTTAAACTTTAAAATATGGAATCCATTTGAGAGTTAATTGATTAAAAGTATTCCCTTCAAACTTTTGGATTGGTTTTAATATTTTAAATAATTTGTTGTATTCGCTTAAAGAATTTTTCATGACTACTTAGATTTTAAATTGCTTTATTTTAGAAGTACATACTGACATAATAACCTCTCTCGCATTTATACCCAGATTTCAGCTCAAAAAATATTTTTTGAATATGTCATTAAATGCCTCCTCTGATGATAATGCTATATTTATATTTTTGATACAGTTATTATTTCCTATATTTTATATGTATGTATACGCATACCACAAGAAAATTAAATACTTAATTAAAAATTCTCTTTTAATTATTATCTTTAAATATCAGAATTCTTTATGAAACATATCTTTATAAATACATATTTTTAACAGTTTAACAACTTTTACTTGGATCCTAGCAAAGCCCACACACTTGGCGCGAATAATTTTGGTTGGCGATAAATTTCGCCAGTTTTGGTAACCCTACTTTGATGCATTAGGTATGATAAACCTACTATTTTTGAAATTCTTATTTCGCCATTTGGTCTTCTTTCGCGCTTTTTTTTTCAATTTGCTACCAAGGGCATGGGCTCTCCTAGAATTTTACCTAATTTTTTAACATATATCTGGATAGATGTCTAGACATCAATTTTAAGAATATATTTCTCTAATTCTAAATTTAAATTATTTTATTTATTTCATAATCTTCGATGTTTTACTCCTTACGTATTTACAATGCTCTTATATAATATAGTAAGATTTGTATTTAGCGACTAGGAAAACTATAAAAATATGCACAAAAACTATAAAATATAAAGAAATTACATGCATAATTATTGCAGAAATGTTCTCTTAAATATTTTAACTATATAAACTTATTTAAAGAAAAATATTTATTAATAAATTATTGAAAAATTGAAATTTAAAAATATGTTTGACTTCTGTCTATTTAATTATTTGTTTATAGGATGGATTTCTTCCATTTTAATTAACTATATTTTTGACATGATATGTTATATGTTCTAATGTACGAGTAAGAAATGTTATTTATCAGAAGATTTGAAAAAGAAATTAATTTTGGATTTACAAGCTGTAAAACAACTGGAAAACTGTGATGAAAAGAACAGATTAACTTCTTAAAACCCATACAAAGTTCACACAAAGTTCAGTTGTGTCAAAAATTGGCATAGTTCTTATTATTTGTTTAATAAAGGTATCTTCTTCTTTCTAATGGAACTTTGAAATTTTGTTCTTTTTCAATTGCTCATTTTTCTATTAAATGATTTCCGTTTTTACAAAGCTAAAGTCGTAATACAGATTCAGCTTGTAAGTGTCTTTATGTATTCTAGAGTTGATAACTGAATTATTTGTGTCGAGTTAATAATAATATCAAAACAACTGTCAATGAATCATGGTACATAGTGGCAAAAATGGAATGACAAATGAACTCGTACAAAAATGTACAAACATCTATACACACAAAGTTGAAAATCCACCACACGCCGATTATTTTATTTAAAAATAATATTTTTTATAAATAAGGTGGAAGGGAAAAGAAACCAACAAAGAATTTCGTAAACAATTACTTACAAAAAATATTACCTGCATAATTAAATATAAAAATTTTGTTGGAAAAGGAAACGACGAATTATTTTCATTAATAGGTATATTTCATAATCTCCATACTTATAACTAAAAACTTATTATAATTTTTCAAAAAAATAATTAAATAAAATAAAATAAAATAAATAAATAAATAAATATGCATTTTCAACTTTTTGATTAAATTGAAAACCAACTTTTATAAATAGTTGTTTGTTATTTAGTAAAGAAGGAAAAAAATTTCTATTTTGGCGATAGTTATGAGTTACTGTTATGATTTGGCAACTTTTTCTCGCATAGATGCAATTTAATGAGAAAATTCAATAATTTCATCATAGATTTCTCATATTACTTATCTACAACATCGAAAATTTTCAACTGATTCATAGCTTGCATTTCTGTTTTTACTCGTTAAAGTACATTTTTATAACACAATGTCCATATTTCGTATCAAAGCTGGTTCAGTAAAGGTGACGATACAACATCTCACGCAAGATATTGGTGTCCTATTCTGAACAGGTTTCGGCTTCTTATTTTTATATAGACGTAAAAGACATCATGCTTTAGTTGAAATTGGCAAACTACATCTTGTCATAGCAGGTTTTCACATTTACTGCCAGGAATTATAAAAGGCCTATCATAAAACTGTCAACACCGAAATGAGAAACGAACAATGTTTCTAAAATACTGTGCTATTAAAATTTATATTTCTCTATAACTTACAGTAAGTTACTTTTTGAGCAAAGAAACAATTATAGCATGGATCATAAATTCTTACACTAAATATTGCTAACCTAAATTTGTTTTTACCATATCTCTCTGATGATGCCAACAATGAAATGGAAAACATAACTATTCACGCTTTAATTTAATCATATATGCACTAAAGTGAAATTTCAAATTTTTTTGGGTGTTTCATTCTAATCACCAGCAATTATAACTTAAACTTTGATCTTAATTTCAAAGAATATCACCCAAATTCACAGTGAAAATTACGTGATATTACTATAAATTACCTAAAGAAGAAAGTTTTATGTTAGTGGGCTGTTATTAAAATATGAATTTTGATGAAATCGCAGAAATTATGTTCTCTTTGTTTTTGAGAAACTATGACATGCAATAAAATTATTTTTTAGAACAATTCCATAAATTACAAAGAGGTATTAATTTAAAAGCTTATAAAAAATTTGATATTATATGGGCTAAAATTCATTTCATATTTTTTTTTTCAATTTCTGAGATACATTGCGGAGTATTTTTAACCAACCTAAAAAAACTGAAATTACTTGCAGATATATGGATAAGTTTATTTGTTTTGTAGAAATTTAAACCATTTCATGCACATATTTTTACTCATGATGAGATTTTTAAATCAGTTTTAATATAGAAAAATTGCGTTCAATACAAAGCAGTATAACTAGAAGATTTTAAAATTAGTAGTGATATATAACAAACATATTTTCTTTCCAAATGTGCTTTCCTATTATGAAATGACGAATGTCATTATAAAATACCTATTGTGAGAAGATAAGCCAAGAAAAAGAATTTCAAATCTAACTTCACTATAATTAGCATTAGATTAATATAATAAGCATAATTACATTTCTCTACCATAAGTACTTTGATATTGATAATAATAGAATTGAACATCTGCGAATTAAGATGAGGGTGATTATATGGATTAGAATTGATTAAGCCTTGAATACACGAACATAATGCAGGTATATATAATAATATTTTATTTTTTAAATAAATTTTTATTATATATTTTTAAATACTAATTTTGGTAATAGTACTTAACATTCTATCATGTTCATTTTTAGTAACCACAGTAAATATTCTTTTTAAAAATTATATTTTCTTGTACAATCTGGATTTTATATTTTGGGAAACAGAGAAGTTACGATATTAAACTCAGTGACACGACTGATCGCATGCGGCAAGGCCTACAGTGACCGAGGGCCCTAAGGTGTGAAGCATATGTTTCGGCTAGAGCAAATGTCCCCTAATGCAAAAATTCGAATGTTTTGTTCCCAAATATGCTTTGTATTCTGTTTATCGACTCACTAAATTGGAAAAAAGGCTACATCGACCTCGCATAGCCCAAAGATGTTAAAAGCGCAAGGCGCTACCTCTACTAGAAAAGCATTCCGAGCGATTTCAAGAGAAATTAAAGTTCTATGTTTATATTTTATGAATCAATTTCTTTTAAAATCAGCTACTATGCAATATAAAAAAAATGATTTTTGTTACTGTAACCTCTACGTTAAACAGCTTTAATTAATTAAATGCAAAAGAAAAATTATTGTTTTTTTTTAAAATTATTTTTATTATGATATAGCCACAACAAAATGAAAGAAGAGATTGTTGGCATAATAATTGATATGATAAATATAATTAACTAATAAAATGCCAAAGGAAAAATAATTTATTTATTTGATTTCCTTTCAACTGTTGAACTTCCTGACGAATAGCAAACTTGCAATACTTCTTTGTTTATAAATATAAAGTACAAATGTGTGAAAAAAAGATAAAAATAAAGTAAAAAAATTAACCCTAAACAAAAGAGATGAAATATTATTTTGTAAACAGGTGTTATGCATCTCATAGTTTATAATAAATTTTATTAATTTCACATTCAGCATCATACAGCTGTTATCAGTACAATTTCGAAATAAATAATAAATTAGGATTAATAATTTTCAGGCTATTTCCTCTAGATGATTAATTCACTCTGATAAAATATTCACTGTTTTAATTAATATATATACTTATCAATCAGTTTATTTTCTAACATTTCTTGTTTAATGAAGGCGAACGAATCGCGACCAAGAGCTCGATCGATACACACTCAAAACCGGATCTATTTGCCAAAATCACTTTCGCTCACAAATCACAAAGGTACTAAAAAGTGATCATTAGCAAGATCTGAAAGAAAGTGATGATTGTCAAGCTGCGATCTGAATAAAAGCATTATTATCGATAGTAGATGGTAACAAAGTACGTAGTCAAAGCCACTCCACAAACAACAATTCAGTTGAACAACCTAATCGACAATATCCAGACTTTTAATCGAATATTCAAATAACGTATTCTGCATAGTAATCGTTTACTATCTTCCTTTGATTTCAAGGTAACTCCATTCAAATCAGGATTATTCAAATCGAGGATGCTAACGCTTGTCTGACATCAAAAACCCACGCGTTAATGATTCTTATTTATGTCTTCCGAAAATTTCATATTTCACCCAAGACTTGCCATAGTCCCCGTGTCATGACCCTCACGTAGCTTCTACCAGAGCACCATAAAGGGTCACCACATTTTAATATTCAAATCAGAGAGTGATTCTTTGCAGTTAAAAGTATCTAAAAAAAATTTAAATTAATCAAATGTTCTACTTTGAGGAAATTTATTAGCAGGTGGTGCTAGAAATATATTTTTTTTTCTAAAAACCTTGGAATATTAAATTGGAAGTAAACAGATGCTTTTTTAAAATCTGGGAATTTTCTTTTGATGCGAAATTATACGTGGGCATAATAAAAGTTGGAGCTCAGTATAAATCTTTAATCGCCGTGGGAAAATTATTTTATATGGAGCTGACATCTGCCATTTTTTGCAGGTTGAACACTCCCAGTCGTTATGCATTTTTTTGTTTTTAGTAAAGTACATATGAAGTAAAAGATCATTTTTAATGGTTAACCAAATATAAGGGATTGATTCAAATAAAAATCGTAAAAAAACAGTTTGAGTATACTTAATGAAAATAAAAAACGGAATAAGAATATTTTAACATAGAGAAACATTATTTTGTATCAGTAAAAAATAAATTAAAATTAAATTACTGAGAAATTCAATAAATACTGAATGGTATATATTTATTTATTAATAAGGAATAAGTTTATTTTACTTCTCGTAAAATAATCGCGTTTGAGATACGTTTGTATTAATATGTTAACTAAATTTGCACTAACTAATCTCATGCTACTAACGATTTGTAGTTTTAAACTTTAGACTCATGAATTATATATATATATATATATATATATATATATATATATATATATATATATGAGAATTTAAAAGTTGGATGTATTTAATTGTAATTATTTATGAATTGTAAAATGATATTTTCATTTTGAACTTAACTTAAAATATAAATACCATTTTACTTTGAATTGTATTGTTCAATCAAGTGTTGCCTGGGTTTGCTGTTTTCCCACAAATGGTCCTTTACTCCTTTGTAGGAAGTTAGCAAGACTTACATAATAAACACTCGATTGTACTTGTATAATTCAACATAATACACGAATAATCCGAGTATTGTATACTGTAATTACTGTATTCAATCGTAATATTTTAAAATTATCTTCCTGTAAAAACAACTCTCTTGATCAAAATTACAAAATTCGACTTGTTAACTAAGAACTCAACAATCTTTGCAATAAATCAGATTTTTAGAAATGAGAAGAAAATTTATATCTTATTTTCTCTTTTTTCTATTCTTACCAATTTAGAGACTAATTAAGCAATTTTTACAACAGAATACATAAAAGATAGAGATAATATAGTAACAAATATATATATATATATATATATATATATATATATATATATATATATACTCATCGATGTAAAATTATGTGAAGCTCTAGATATTTGCATTTAAGGTTTGAGAAGAAAGGAACAATTTTAGAACTTAATTAAAGAATTTTATGAGCAATAAATAAGTGTATTAGATGGTTATATATAACATATGAACAGGAAATATTTGTCAACAAAAAATTAGGAATAAATAGCCTATTACTTGAATTACTTATAATAGTTTTAAAAACATAATTAAGAATTCAATAATCTGGTTTTAGGAATTTAAATAATGATTACTTTGGTTAAAATTTTTCTTGTCCTGATTCAAAGATCTGAAACTCATTAGGCTGATGGTTGGTTGGTTGGGTTTTGTGGCGCAAGGTCCAAAAAGGACAAGCTGCGCCAGAAACTCATTAGGCATTATTCGTCATCCATATTCAATAACGTGAGACTGATTTTATGTAATAGAAATACTTCAAAAACTGTAATTCGTTAATGAACGCGATTGATAGGGGAAAAGGGAAAAAAATGTTTTAAGTCATGGTTATAGGTAATATACGGGGTCTTACAAAGTCATTACAAATTAATCTCTTTATAAACATTTAATTTAATATATTTTTTTTTATGTAGACAGGTTGCTTCTTTTATAATTCTAATAAAATGAAAATTTTAAAAAAAATACAATGAATTCCAAATGAGTTTCCGAAACTATACCAAATAACATGCGGTAGTTATATTTGATACATTATTTATTTCAACGTATTCAAACTTCACATAAATCCAATCAAACAATCGTTTACAATTGTTATTGCAAGTATTGAATAAATCAGTCTCTTGTCGGAGCTGATTGCCTAATTAGAATCAGAAAATACCCAGCTGTTTTGATTGGCGGCCTTCATATGACCTCTAAATGCTGAGCTTTTGGAATAATTAGAGAATTTGATGATTTAGCATGGAGTTTCTAATTGATTTCAATTAAAATATGCCGAGTCACCATTATTTTTCCAAGCTGATGTGAATATTTTGAGATGTATTAAATGCGAGATCACGTTGAAAATAGTGTGAAACATTGTTTTTACTAAATTATTGTAATTTAATAACTTGGCGCGCATTTTCGACAAGATTCTGTCTCTATTTCATTGTTTAAATTCATTTCGAATTAGTTCGAATGCATCTTTGTTATAATAATTATTATTTATAGTGATATTGTTAAGATAAACTTTAGTTAATAATTTTTTTTTTTTGAAAAATTTCGAATTGGAAAAATATTTTCTGTTAAAAATTACCAACTTTGCAAAGAATTAAAAATCTAAATATACTATATGAAAATTTTTTCTTTAAATTATCTGTTAGTTAAAAATGATTTTATTTGAAATTTTGTATTTAAATTTGTGTGTATATTGCATATTAGTAATTAAAAATAATTAAAAAGTATATTGTTCTTTCAATTATATTTTCTGGTTTTTTTAAGTTTGAAAAAAGATCGATCACACCAAAATCCTCATTTATAGAGTTACGAAATTGATACATATATTCATAAAAAATAACTTAAAAATATAACAATAAGAATATAGAATTGCTTTTAAAATATTTTTTTATATTACAGACTTATTTGAAATGAGTTGTTATTTAAAAATAGTTTGTGTTATGATATATAAAAAAAAATGTAAGACATTAAAATATTGTAGTGTTTTCTTATATCTAATATCGGTCTCAATATTTAAGAAATGAGGCAGTAAATAGTGACAAAATATTTGTGTAATATCGTAATAAAAACTTAATAATACTGCAAATTTTGACATTCACACAGCGATGCCATGCTTCATCTAGTAATTATCTTTATAATATTATTTCCTTCATCGTTTGATATTTGCTTTTCGCCCATAGGGGTCACTTTACATGTATTTTCAAAAGAAAATCCTACCGCAAGAGAAACACTGGTAATATTATTAAAAATGCCTTACAACAACTATCATGGCCATTCAATATCAAAATTGTGGCTTAAGAATGTAGAAATCTTATTAGTAGATGATTAACTATCTAATGTGTTCCACTATATAATATTTTATTAACTATCACTAACTATTCAGGTCTCAATTTTACTCATATCATTACGATTCAAATTACAATTTTGACTGCTGTGCTTTTGAAGCTTAACTGAATAAATAATTTGTTCAGTTTAAGCTTTCAATACAATCATGTTTTACTTAGGATTGAGTCACAGAGTTGAATAAAACTATTAATTTGGACATTTGGGTTAAGCATTGCTTGATATTTTGTATTTTGATATGTTTATTAACTCAATTCAAAATGTCAAAAAATTGTGTTAACATTCTTAAACATTATCACTCTTTATTAATACGATAAATTTTGTCGTTTACATCTATTTTCGATAATTTAATAATATTTAATTCGAAATACTGTATTCGAATCTACATCTGATTTCATATCATTCATTTAATACTTACAAAATTATATAAAAAGGAAATATTATTTAAAAAATAATAGTTAAAAATGATCACCGTTGAACAATACAGGCTTTGGATTAATAATTGTTTTGTTCAATATGCTGAAATACTTTTCAACAGTTCTGCTTGCACTGATTATTTTCCTTGAACATACACTTTAAAAATATTGCTGTTGCAATCGAATAGAAACAATTAGTTTGAGAAAGTCATATTAGTGAGGATATTTGCGAAAGTTTTGCAATTACAGAAATACCTACTAAGTGTAGATATTTCTCTTTATAACTCAATTTCCAAAAGTTCTTTTATACTGTAAAGTATTGCAAAAATAGGAGCTTTTTGTCAATAAAATATAATTTACTTGTTTATTCACGATTCTTTTTAGATCTTTTTCATAATTTGGTTTATTTTAATTGTTTCGGCACAGTCTGAACAATCCCACAAAAGCAAATTGCTGAATTTGTTGTTATTTGATTTGATTGTTTTCTGAGCCGCTAGAAGTCAACTACAATGAATAATATTCGTTTCCATTTTTTCAACATTCAAAATATTTTATTGTCTATCACATTACAACAATAATAATAGGGCGAAAAGAAAAATTATAGTTCAATTTTGTAATTAACTTTTTTACCCTCATTAATATTTATAAAGCTTATACAATTAATAATTCATATATAATCAATATATAATTTAAGTAGTTAACACAGAAATGAGTAGTTCAATGTTTTTAGGCTTTTGTGATGTGATAATTTCATATCTGCAGGCAAATACAAATGTTAATAGGAAACTGCGGAAATAATAGGAAACTACTATTAAATCGAAATCACTGTAATTTCCTTTATTCATTTATATGGAAGAAATTATAATGCTGATTCTATGTAATTTGAAATGTAAATAAAGATATTTGAGCTTCTGTCTTATATTTTCTTCTGAAAAGTTTTTTGAACAGATAGTGAGTTGTGCTTGTACCATTAATTTAGAAAACTGGAAGAAATGCGAAGTTAAAATAAAAAGTAGGGTAAAAATTTACTGTAAGGTCGCTCTTGGCAACTTTTTCAAAAAATCGCCAAAAATCTCGCCAACATCACCAATTAGTACAAGCGAGGTTTGAAAATAAATAGAATATTCCATTTTTCATTAATCGGTTCTCAATTTATCCGAATCCCCCATTTTTTATTGGTCGGAATCCCTTATCTGTGATTGGTCAGAATTGGTTGGGTTTCCAGAAAATGTTATTTATCGCTAACTTTGGAAAATCGCGCCAAGAGTGACCTTACAATAAATCTGTGCCAAAAGTAGAAACGTAACGTTATCATCCGTTGTTTCCTAACGATTAGGATCGTTGTGTCATTGGAAGTACAGGGGCCTATCACTTGGACAATAATTATAACTTAACTAGACTCTGCAGCATAATAGCCCATCTGTGATGCAAAGGTCAACAATGGAGATCTATTTTCTTGACCGAGTTCTCTGTGATTGTGAAGCATATGTCCAGGTTAGGTGGTTAGCCTAACCTGGACATATGCTTGGTACTCACATTTATCGATCCACTGAAGTGACGAAAGGCTACGTCAACGTTGCCAGCCTGTGGACAGAACCTTTGACTTGTGTGTTGGAAGCGCACAACATTACGTCACCGGGCGTTTATTAGTTATAACATAAATTCGAACATTAGACAAAACATAGACATAGAACAAAACAACATTATAGAACATTCGAATCCAATAATTCTATTACACCGAAAAAATTTACTATTAAAAAAAAGTTTACCTTTTATTCGAATTAAATTTATTTTAAATTTTAATGAATTTACAGTTAAATTATACATCTCAAATTGAACATGAATAATTTATTGAATTCTAAATAAATTGTTAATTTAATTCGTAAATATCTATATTTACGTTTCTTAAACACTTTAAATTGATCCTTGATTTACAGCTCATTATTACATAAAGGCTATATCCTCTATAGAAATACAGCTTTTACACAAAATATACAAAAAAAAAAAAAAAAAGGAACAACAATTGGTTCTGATAAAGTTTTAGAGAGTGTTTGCATAATATGTTCTTATGCGGAATTTCTAAGACAAATCTCAACTTAATAAGAAAGATTAATTTTGGGAAAAAAAATTTATCCGGAATTGAGTTTATTTCTTGAAAATATGGAACAATTGCTGATTTTAATATTTTATTCGATTCTGTGTTAATTCTTGTAATTTGGACTTGAAATTTTCTTTTAATGTTCTCAGAAACGAATAATACTTTATGAAGAAATTTTATTTTTTTGTGTTAATAAATATTTAAACAAGATTGTTATCAAATAAAAGTGCCTTTAAGCCGATTTAATGATCTATTTTATCTTCTTTAAACTTGTAGTGTGACACACACGATTATGTTTTATATATTTTATTAAACATTGCAAATTGAGAATCAGCGAAAAATCAGAAACGTATTTACAAATTTTTATACTAAAATTCATTGTTGAATTAAATACTTTTAGCACAAAATAAACTAACATGAAATTATTAATAATTTCCCAAGTTTGAATATAATCTAATATGTAGAAAAGCATATGCAATATGAAACGTAAAAAATTTTATATTCTGATTTATACGACATTGATTGAAAAATTTCTGTGAGTGTTAGAATGCCAAACTATGGAAAAACGAACGTCAATATATACAGAAACATAGTTTTCAAAATTACATTTATAATAAATCGATAATAAAATATTAATTAAATAAAAATAGAAATTTTATATAGGCCTTTGTACTATGACAGCATTCACATTCATTGATAGACCTAAAATTTTCTTTTATCGCTACAATTATTGATGTTTTCATCAGGATTAAAATTTTTAAACTCGATCTCGTTCTATTAATAACTGACGGATTTTGTGCAAATCTTCTGTTTTTATTCTATATCGTGATTTAGTTTAATACTCATCTGAAGAAATCCTGTTTTATTTGAAACCTTAAAACTGGACTAACTGCCAATAGGTTTATAAGAATACATAAATAGTATCATTTCTTTGCATAGTTAGCATTTTTTCTTGTAATTATTTATAACCAACATGCCTTCAGGGGTTTTCGACTAAGCCATTTGTTTTGAAGTACAAAAAAATTCTTCTTTAGGCTTAGATCTAGGCAAATTCTTATTTCATGATTTTTATAAATAAGTAAAAGATATGGATTATGGATAAAGAAACGTAGTAAACCCTGGAAATAGAATTCTACTTTTTGATCTATCGATCTTGTTTTAATTTAAATTATACCCTAAAGACAATCCATTTGAATAATCTGAAGACAGACAAATATTAATTTATTCTTTTTAAAAGTATACATACGTCTTAAGAATGTTTGAAAGAAGACTTACAAAAACATTCTATTTTATATAAGAGCAAGTTTTTGGAATAAACAATGTATAAAAAATTATTTGATGTAAATGTTACTGGCAAAAAAATACGAATTCTTAATTCCTGTGTTTCAACGATCAAGGGTTTGGATTTGGAATTTTTTCAATCTCAGCTTAAAACAATAGAGATATTATAAGAAAATACATTTAAATGTGGTATTAAGATCTTTTAAATTAAAAATATGACATCATTGTACATCATATTGGTGGGAAAATGTACTAAGATGTATTTCCATTTTTTTAAAAATGCTCAATTTCTTTAAAACTTCTCTTGAATTGTTTTCATGTTCTAAGATTATTTTAGAAATCATTTTGTGAAAACAATTTCACTATTTTTTTTAACTATTCTTTGTTTAAATTGAATAAATTAATTCTTTCATGAGAAAATGATTAAAAAAAAAAGATTTTGGTTGGTTTAAGTTTCATTTGTGTATTTTTCTGAAAATTTATACAATGCAAGTAAAAATGATTTCACTCTTTGTTTTCCTTCGTCACATATTATATTCTTATTGAACTCTTTCGGTGTAAATCCACGTGTATACATTTTACACTTTTTATTTTTACATTTGTAATTTAAAAGTTGCAGAAATGATAAAGAATTCGAGAATCTTTTGTTTCAAAATCCAATAATTTACGAGTGTTATCTTAATTCCGTTACATGTGTTCAATATTTAAAGCTTTGTACATCTCCTTTTCTAAAATAGTATTTAAAATACAGAAAGTCTGATGTAAATCTAAGTATGAAATTTCCATTTAATAAGAATCTATTTCTTTTGTATTGTAACTTCATTTTGTGAAATAAATGTTTTTCACCATTTTAAGTATAATAATATAATATAATTAGTTTCTTTTCACGTCACTGTAAAGTTAACGAATAAGGTTTTCAAACATAGGAACCAAGTTTTATCCAAAATTCACATGCTAAAAGCAATATAATTCTGTTACTTAACATTTTATTATTATGATGTTATTAAAGAAATATGAATTTGAGAGATTGCAAAACAAAACTAACTCCCATAATACGTGAAAAAGAAATTGTTGAATTGAAATTATTATAGTCATATTATCTTATCAGAAAGCTTTAATTTTCTTACTATTATTTTATCATATCATTATAATAAAATTATCTTTTATAAATTTAAAAATCATCAATTGGTTGAAAGTTTATAAAATTTTTCATATGTTTACTACATCTAGTTCTAAGAAATGGAATAATATGGCTTCATTAACTGAATCTGCTTGCATAAAAAGTTTCTCATTTGCAGTAACGAAATATTTGAGTGTTAAATAGAGCCAAGATTTTAAATTGACTTTATTACAAACACAATATAGAAGAAATACAGGAGCAAGGTGCAGTTTGTTATAAAATTAAATTTGTCATTTTTTTCTCGTGATATGAGATCTAGAATGAAATTATTAAAAAATATAATAAATTCGTTTTAAGGTTTTTTTTTAATTTAAATTTCTATTTTTAGAAGATAAAAATTTGCTTAGAATTATTTTATGTTTTATAAAAATACATCGAAAGTGTATTTTTGATTCATATTTGATTGTTATTTTAATAATATAACCTTGAAAATGCAAAATATTATTGAAAGCAATAACAATATCAATTTAAATCTATGTCTCGTCCTAGAATTCAAATTTAGAATTATATTAAGAAGTAATTAACAAAGCTCTAAATTGGAAAGGAAGTTTAGCTTTTTTCGGGATTTCGTAGAGATTTATTATTAAGGTTCATGAGTAAACATTCCATAAATGTAAACATTGAGATAAACTAAACTCAGTGGCATAACAGCCCCATGGGATCAAGCCCTGCAGTATCCAGAACTGTTTTCTTGATCAAGGGTCCAAGACTGAGAAGAATATGTCCTGGTTAGAAGGGTCAGGAGGTCGACTTAATGTTAAAAACTCAGTATTTAATTCCCAAGCATGCTTAGTACTCAATTCATCGACCCACTGAAGGGATAAACGCTGGGTCGACCTAACCCAATCCAAGGATAGAAGATTGGGCCTGTGTTTTGAGCGATTAAGTCACTGGACTTCAATCCTTAAAATAAGTTTGGCAACATATTTGGAAATAAAATCAAATCAAAAGCATAAACAATAATCTTAAATATTATTCACACAATGATTCATTTCAGAGTTTGTAAGTGCCAATCCTTTAGATGTGAGCCAAAAACACACTTTAGATGTCCAAAGCAATCATGAATTCCATTTTCATTGAATTTTTCTTTATCAGAGATAAAATAGTATTCCATTATTTTAAAAAGAGATTGCGAGTACAATTTTATACCACTTTGTTTCCAATACAGTTTTTACCTAAAATTTATTTATTAAAACGAATACATTATGTTTAAAATCAATATCAAAATTATAATGAGTTGGGCTCTAGATCAAGGAAGAACCTCATTAAACTTTTCCATTATGAACTGGTCAGTGGGTATTACTTAAAGATTTTTGTGCCAATCTAGTGTTTCTTGAGTTAATGAGTATATAGATTTAAGTTGACTTTTAGGTTAGAATAAGAAATAGCTTTCATCCTTTTTCAAGTTTCCAAAAGAACTTTTAATAATTTATTTTCTGACACAGATCGAAGAAGGTAACATTTCTATACAAATCAAAATGCCTTGAGATCCCATTTTTCTTCAATAATGAAGATAATTATGGCGAGTCAAATTAATTGGCAATATATTCTGTTATTAAAATTTTCAATTTTGAAATTGGTTTTTGGGCTTATGGCAAAGAATCAGTGCCTTAGAGGTTCTTCCAGTTGAATAATTACTAGTTCTGAGGGAAAGAAATTTTTCTTATTTAACAACAGTCACATTTAAGAATACTAAATAATAATACATTTTATTTTAAAAACTTTTTTGTTCAATGATTATATGATTTTATTTCCGCATATCTAACTAACAAGCTGGTTCTATATGAAATAAGGCGAAAGGCTGATTCGTTTTTGAAATTTTTAAAAGGATTTTATTTGCAATTTTTCAATGTCTAGGAAGATTGTTAGGTAAACTTTTACTGTACGGTATCTGCCTTGATTTTTCATAAAGTTGCCAAAAATCTCAGCATTTTCCATAATCAAGGTCTAAAAATAAACATAATATTGAAATATAGTGCCTGATTGGTCGGAATCCCTCATCTGCGATTGGTCGGAATTGGTTGGGTTGCCATAAAATGTTTTTTATCGCCAAATGTGAAAAACCCGCGCCAACTGGGATCGTACAGTATATCTCAGCCGATTGTTATTTTATCTGAGTACGAAACAAAAAATGTTTTTGATGTTGTCATTAATCTTTCTTAAATTTCTCAACCGAAACTGAAAATTCCTATCAAATTTCATCAAAACGTAAAATAGTTATAAATTTGGAAACATGTATAAGGTTCATTATTCAAGTGCTTACAATATATCTTATGCTTCACTTCATTTCTGGTATATTTCTGTAACAAATTGATATACTTAAATTTAAATGAAAAAAAGCTATAATTAGTAATTACTTAGTTCTTTTTAAATTTAATTATTTGTTTTAAGAAGAAAAATAATAAAAAAAACATTTTTATTAGAAAGCCAAATTTAATACTTCTATTAAAGAAGCTCTTAATTTCGTACTGAAAAACATACAAAGACTTTGATTTGAGTTTGATAAATATTGTTCCAAATATTTTCATGAATGCTTATAATCTTTTAGGATAATAGTACTTTGTGGATAAAATGATACCAAAAATTTTAATTTAATTCAAGTTAAGTTTTAGTTTATCAACAAAGAATGAAAAAAAAAAATCAGAATATGCAAAAAACAATTTGAAAAATTATTCATTTTTGTAAAATAATTCGGCTGAGATTTATTGTACGGTCACTCTTGGCGCGGGTTTTCCACATTTGGCGGTAAATAACATTTTCTGTCAACTCATCCAATTCCGAACAATCGCAGATGAGGGATTCTGACCAATCAGGCAATATTTTTCAATATTCTGTTTATTTTTAGATCTCGCTTGTGCAAATTGGCGAGATTTGAAAAAATCTCGGCATTTTGGCGACTTTTTTGAAAAAATCCCGAGAGTGACCGTACAGTAAATCTTTATCAATAATTCTCCTTTAAATAATATTAATACCAACACTAGATTTTTAAAATAAATTTTAATTATCATAATATTTATCTACGTTAAACACCTTATTTTTAAAATATAGTCCTAGCAGCTGAACACAGTACTTTAAGTTAGGAAAATCCGTTTGTCATTTACAAAATCATATTTCTATTTGATTTAGTCCATTTATTCAAATCAGAATGATTTAAGTTAACCCAGTTAATTATCGGTATTTTTTTCAGAGGAAATAAATCGATCACTATTATACGGAAACATTGCAAATTTCATCCGTCTTCTTCGGAAAATGTACTGGATTATTATCTTCCACTGCGGAAGTGTGTTCCCATTTGCGGACGTTGGCATCGCCTTCCTCAACACTTCAACGCTGGATTAATATCAATTATTTATCTTGAAAAACTGTCATCAAGATCAACGGGCAGTCCTCTTCAAGATTTGAGCTCAAGTGCCAATCATTTTAGCGATATAAATGATAGAGTTGGGAGATTGCTTGAAAAAAAAATAAATAACATTTAACTTTCTCTGTATCTATAACAATACTCTATCCTCTATCCTTTCATG
>JAPDSC010087038.1:0-15797 GCA_026290005.1 Latrodectus geometricus | reverse complement strand
AGTACCTGAAAGTTGTCGGTATCAATGGATAAAGGAGATAATGGGCGTGAGTTCAGATGGCCCTCGATTTGAACCATAACAGTATTAAATTCCTCCAAAGTCAATTTAGAGTTACCGACTACTCTTTTAAAGTGGTACTTGAAAGACTTCACCCCAGCCTCCCAGAGCCCATCGTGGTTTGGTGTCCTGGGAGGAACGAAGCACCAATCAATTAACTCAGACGCGGAAAAAATGAGAAATTTCTTCATCTTTAGCAAGCATTTTATGTAATCTTTTCAATTCAGCACTAGCACCGGTAAAATTGCTGCCGTTATGACTAAATATTTTAAAGGATTTTCCTCTACGAACAAAGAACCTTTTCAAGATAGCTACTAAGGCTTCCGATGTTAAGTCCAAGAGGAATTCTAAGTGGACTGATTTTGTAAACATACAAACAAATATGGTGACATAAATCTTTTGTTAGGTGCCTTTTCTTTTAATTTTTATATTAGGGCCCACACAAATCAACTCCGACGTGGGAAAAGTTGAGATTACAGACAACCCTTTCCATGGGCAGATTTCCCATCAACTGAGTTGCAGTGACTGGTTTCATTTTAAAGCACGTGACACAGTTATGAACAATTTTCCTGCTAGTACTTCTGCCATCAAGGGGCTAAAATTTCTGTCGAATCGTATTTAATAGAGCTTGTGGGCCTACATGAAAATCTCGATCGTAATAGTATCGAAATAAAAGTTGCACTAATTTACAGTTAGAGAGCAAAACAATGGGATGCTTATGGTCAAAGCTGACATCAGAGTTACCTTAACGTCCATCTACTCTAATTATTTCATTTTTGTCTAGATAAGGGTTCAAGAAACGAAGTTTGCTCTTAACAGGAATTGAATTTCCCTTCTTGAGGGCAGCTAACTCTGATGGAAAGTATTCCATCTGAACACACACAATTTTAATTAATACAATTTCTGCATTATCTAATTCCTCTCTTGTGAGAGGGCCATTTTTACATTGGTTTGACTTGTGATTTTTACAATTATGCATAAATCTGAAAACATAGCCAAGAATTCTGATTGATTTAAGATAATTATTTAACCTGTCAATAAAATAATCAGGAAAGGATATACTGTGATACGTCAGAGCCATCTTTGGAGCCACCTTCAGCTCCTCCAGGAATTGCGGGTCAGCAGGATCAGGAGGAGCGGGCTCATCGCAGGAAGCCAACTCTGGTCCATTCCACCAAAGCTCGTTGGAGGACAGAGCTGGTGAATAGACCCCCTGGAGATGTAGTCTGCAGGCTTCGACGAAGAGCTGATGTGGAGCCACTGCAACTCGGACGTAAGCTGTTGTATTTGAGCAACCCGTTTGCTCGTGAAGGTTTTCAGAAGATGAGGAGTTGTGTTGATCCAAGCCAAGGCAATGATGGAGTCGGAGAACAGTCTCATACGGTCAAATTTGTGTTTGAAGGCTTGTAACACCATCTGGACGAGCTTAGACAGTAGAAGGCAAGCTAAAAGTCCTGCTTGAGGAATAGTCATTGGATTCTTTAAGGGAGCCACTCGGCTCTTGCTGCAAAGAAGGCGATTGGAACGGTTGTTAGTATCCGTGACAGTGTTGACGTAGATACAGCATCCGTATGCCTTTGATGAGGCATCAGCGAAACCCAATTGGAGGATTGATGTGAAACTAATGGGTAAGACGTAGCGTGGCACTTTGATATGCTGGATGTGTGGTATGGTCTCGACAAAGTTTTTCCACTGTGTGGCCAGTTCGGTGGGAAGAGGTTGATCCCAATTCAATTTGTAAAGCCACAACTGTTGCATAAAGACTTTAGCCTTTGTAATGACTGGGTCGAGAAGGCCAAGAGGATCGAAAATTCGTGATATCTGAGATAGGATTTCTATCTTCGTTATAATAGGTAGAATTGAAGGAGACCTTATAGGCAAAAACGTCATGGGAACTATTCCATTCGAGACCCAAGGTCTTAATGGTAATATCATCAGAGTTCCTGTCGAAAGGAAAGGTAGAGTTACTTGTGTCTTCTTGGTTGGATTGCCATTTATGGAGTGTCATGCTTTCTCTTTGTAGTAGTTGTGAAAGTTGAGCTTTGAGTGTTTGGAATTCTTGTAGGTCAGAAGAACCCGAAAAACAATCGCTCATTTAGAAATCTCTCAACAGGACTTCTGCTGCCATGGGGAAATCTTTTTTTTTTTCATCCAGGGCCATTTGTTTTAGAGTTCGTGTGGCCAGCAAGAGTGCGCAAGCAGTGTCGTAAGTTACGATGTTAAGTTGAAAGCTTTTGATTTGAACGTGTTTGTCAACCTTCCACAGGATTTTTTGCAATTTCAATTGGGAAGGAGCAACTTCTATTTGTCGAAAAATTTGTTTAAAGTCGGCAGTGAAGGCGTATTTATATTTGCGAAATTGAACAAGGATTGAGAATACGTCGTCTTGAATAATGCCACCTTTTGAAAGAAGATCATTTAGGGATAAGCCAGTTGTAGTTTTCGCGCTTGCATCAAAGACAACCATCAACTTCATGGTTGTACTGGAAGGTTTGAATACACCGTGGTGGGGTAGGTAGTAACCTCCTTCGTAGCAGTCTTCCTCTTTTATCTGTTTCATATGACCTAATGCTTCATATTCCTGTAGAAACTATGAGTTTCCTTCTAGGGTCAGTATGGAGTCGATTTCATAACTTGTCCAATCTCTTCGATGCCATTTGTTTGGAGCTGCCCAGCATGTCTTCGGACATTCCTGGTTTCAGAGGCAACTCGACGACATATCTCACGTCTGATTTGCGAAAGTGGGTGTTTTTAAAATGCTCATTGCAATATTTTAGTTCGTCGCTGTCGTGAACGTTTTCCTCTTCAAAGGGGTTCTCGATTTCCCAGAAGGAAGTTAGAGTTTTTTTATGGACTCCATTGTAGTTAAGCAGCATCGATTATATGAGGAGGGAGAATGTTGTTGCACAGTACCAGAGACTATATACCCAAAACAGCTAGGCTGTATAAAAAGACCTTCGTCTAACTTGATTTTACCCTCCTTTAGAAACTCGTAAAAGTGTTCCTCTCCTAAAAGCAAGTCAACTTTTTGTGCTAAAACGAATCTAGGATCGGCCAAATCAATATTGCCTGGGATATTTAAGTTAAGAAGATTTAAATTTCTTACTGGTATGGCATCAGCAATTTTAGGAACGACGAGTTGTTTTAAGTTCCAGTTACAGTTATTATCCTGATTAGAGATATTAGCAGACACTTGATTGACCACACGAAATGGGGTATCCTTTAAACCGCAAATAGGGATATCGGATTTTTCCTTTCTTAGTCCTAGAAACTTAGCAGCATCAGCTGAAAGAAAACAAGATTCGCTGGCCGAATCCAAGATGATGCGGACGGCAATTCATTTACCTTGATTATTTGTAATGTAACAAACGGCTGTGTTGAGATAAAGACATTTTTTCACCTTTAGAGAAGAAGTTCACTTGAGTGTTGGACGCAAAATGTTCATTTGTTTGTTGGTCTGGAGTAGGTAATGAAAATTCAGACTGTGAAGGTGAAACAGTGTCATTGAAAGAAGAATTTTGAGTGTGTTGAGAGTATCTGTGGAGTAAAGTGTGGTGACTGGCACGCGAACAGACTTTACAGGCTCCATTTGATTGACAACTAGTTATTGACAACTAGGGATAGACACATCATGCAAGCTTTTTGTTGTTTGCAAAAGTCAACACGATCCTCTAATTTCATTTCCTTGAATTTTGTGCATAAATAAAGAGGATGTGATTGATGACATAGTGAGCACACCTTAGCGTTTTTGTTAGATTTTACAAAAAATGTTTTAGATTTATCAGGAATGTTAGGTTTTGTATTTCTAGAAATGGAATCAAGGATGGAAGTTCTTCTTTCCAGAAACAAAATAAAACTGTCCAAGTCTGGAACATCAATGGTTGTTAATGAAGATTCATAGATCTTTCTTGTATCTTTATCAAGTTTAGATAATAGAACATTTAAGAACAGAGCATTTGCCAAATCATTTCTACCAAATTTTAAGACGGATAAGGCTCAAATGTTTCTCTTATAAATATCGATCAGGTTTTTTAAATCTTTTTCAGATTCATGTTTGATTGGTTCAATATTTAAGATTGATTTAATGTGTGTATCAATCACGAGACGCTCGTTATCGTAACGATTATCTAGAGCTGTGATTAACGAGTCGTATGTGTCGTCATTAGTTTCGACACATTTTGAATCACCCCTGAGAGCATCACGTAAGTAAAATAACTTATCAATACCAGTAAGAGAAGAGTTCTGGTCAATTAAGTTCATAAACTGTGATTTAAGCAATTTATACTCCTCAATTTTACCCGAAGAAATCGGTAAGGGTATATCAGGAAGTTTAGGTCTCGAAATCATAACAGCAGCATAAAGTCATTGACTGATGATTGGGAAGTGTCCCTAGATTTAATATCTGAAAGCTTTTTAATTACTATCTTTCGTAGTTTGTTCAATGAGGTTGAAATTCTTACCTCCAAATTCTGGATGTCTTTGTCAATCTCCGACAGCGATTTTTCAGTTGCCGTAAAGGCATCTTCGAGAGTGGCGACGTAGAACTCATTTTTGAGCTCTTCAAATTTGGTAACCAGTCTGGCCAACTGATCCTTCAAGGCTTCGAGTAACTGTAAATCCGAATGAGTAGACTCATCTTCAATAACTTTAGACAACTTAGTAAATTGCGCTTTCACATTCTGGAGACGCCGATTTAAAACGGTAAGCTCCGTCATGTTTACAAAGAAGTATCGGTTTCAGATTGAATTTAAATTTCGAAAAAATTCGCACTAATCGGTTTCCTCCGGCTGTCACGGGCCAAAATGTCGTGGTCAGAAAGAAGGTAGAGCGTTGGACTGTAATTTTAGGCTTTAATTAAATCAAAGAGAATACGACGACCCAAAGTTTGGGTAATGTCGTTACATAATAAAACGTTTTGTTTACATGTGTCGAAGACCGACTCAAAAATTATTTCGAGGGAGAAACGCGACCGCGTAGGGTTGCCGGAGCAAACAGTCCCAGTAGTCGCGCCAAGTGACGCAGTGACCTTGGTTATTTCGCCAAGGCGCAGGAGCTTCCAAACAGTAACTATAAGATAAGCATACTTTATCTTAGTATTATATGATTATATTCTCTTGAACCGCATCATTTTAATATCTGCCGAGCTGATACATGAATAGTTATCACACTTACTTTTCATTTCAAAAGTTCGTTCATGAATTTGAATGCTGGTTTAATTTAGGTTAGGTTGTTTGCATTATTTGAGAATCTAGTCAAAAACTAGATTAGTGTCAAATAACTCTTAAATTTCAAAATATTACCGTAAAATGACATCATACTTTTGAACAAATTCCATACAAGAAACATTCGAAAAGAACAACTTTATATATAATATCTTTTTTCTCAATCTTTTAATTACCAAGATCCAATTAATTTAAACATTTTCGCTATTTATTTTTAATGGATTGAGAAAGAACTTCAATTGTCAAATCTCTTCTTTCCTGTCAAGACAAGCATCCACGATGCGAGCCCTGTGTGGTCTCCCATTATCATCCTGTAGCACGAAACCATCATTTATTGCCTCGACATAAGGGGGCCTATAAGCATCCAGGATGTCATCTCTATATATGTGAGCATTAACACTTCCACAGGAAAAGACGGAGGTCTGTGCGTCCAACCTAAAGGATACCACCCCAAACACAGACGCTGTCTGATCAGTAAGCATCTCTTTCACGGATGTTTAATTGATGAAAACGAGTTCCATGCTCTCTTCAAATGAAAATGCACCTAATATCTCTTCCGACGCTAATCCTTGACTTACGCGTAAAGAGAAAGCCCTCCATTAATCATGCATCTAGTAGATACACTAACGTGCCTATTGCAAACGTTCTCGACTATGGCATGATGTCAGAGAAACACAAATGACCTATCGCTTTACATAACGTCCATGCTCGTGAAGCCTTTGACACAAGTTTGATCTGAATACCAATTTTCAGGAGCTTGCAGCAAGGGAGTATATGAGCTCAGAGGAGTTGCGGTTCTATTCCTTCTTGCGCATAATGACAAATATTGGTCCTCAACACTCGTGATAGCATGTGGCCTCCTTGGCTGAACCTCCTGGATGACGAATCCGTGGTTAGACATTGTTTCCAAATTCTATAAATCACAGACGGACTCACATTCAGCCATTTAGCTGCTTCTATCTGACTTTGTCCTGCCTCTAGTCTCTCAGAAGCTTGTCATCGAAATTGTTCAGTCAAATAATGCCTTTAGGACAATACGACAAATTCCGTTAAACTAGATTTTTAACCTCAGACACTAGCTTCAGTAGTTGCCTTACTCTGAGATATTCCTTTTTATGCTCCTCTTAAATGACGTATTCCGACAGCAGCTCCATTATTTTACATAATATCATATTGTTCAGCTCCTTTTACTTACCAATATATTGAAATTTCATTGAGATTGGCTTATTTTTGGGAAAGTTATCACTATTTTTGAGAATTTTCCTTAATTTTTGGTAGCTAGTGTAAACTTCCTTGATTATCGTCTGGACTGTAAATTACAAGTGAATCAAGATATACTTGCAGATAATTACTTTATTTTAACATATTGTAAGCTAGATGTATTAACTTAACTGATTTGCCATTAGAATTAATTCCATACATAGTCATGTCAGGATGTTAGAATAAAAGACTGCAATTCAGTTACAAAATAGCAAATCATTTTAAACTCGCGTTTAGCCATTCTATATGACTGATTCTGGCGGTCAATGAACAACAATCCGCCCTCTAGTGGCGATTTTACATTTCTCATAATAGAAAGACATTATTGACCATGCTTTAGCTGGGGGACTGACAAAGAATGAATTTTTGCATCCCGGTTTGTCGGGAAGCGTATCTTCATTCTTGTTTACATATTTGGTCACACCTAAACAATGACGCTGTAATTAATATTCCGAAACGGAACAGCTTCATAAGAAAAAGTTGATCTGTTGAGTATTTTTGGATTATTTACGAAAATAAAAGTTTGATACAATAAAAATATAGAGTAAAGAATTCCACTTGACAGTGTTGTAAGGATCACCTAAATTTTTACTGTATCAAACTTTTATTTTCGTAAATAATCCAAAAATACTCAACAGATCAACTTTTTCTTATGAAGCTGTTCCGTTTCGGAATATTAATTACAGCGCCATTGTTTAGGTGTGACCAAATATGTAAACAAGAATGAAGAAACGCTTCCCGACAAACCGGGATGCAAAAATTCATTCTTTGTCAGTCCCCCAGATAAAGCATGGTCAATAATGTCTTTCTATTATGAGAAATGTAAAATCGCCACTAGAGGGCGGATTGTTGTTCATTGACCGCCAGAATCAGTCATATAGAATGGCTAAACGCGAGTTTAAAATAATTTGCTATTTTGTAACTGAATTGCAATCTTTTATTCTAACATCCTGACATGACTATGTATGGAATTAATTCTAATGGCAAATCAGTTAAGTTAATACATCTAGCTTACAATATGTTAAAATAAAGTAATTATCTGCAAGTATATCTTGATTCACTTGTAATTTACAGTCCAGACGATAATCAAGGAAGTTTACACTAGCTACCAAAAATTAAGGAAAATTCTCAAAAATAGTGATAACTTTCCCAAAAATAAGCCAATCTCAATGAAATTTCAATATATTGGTAAGTAAAAGGAGCTGAATAATATGACATTATGTAAAATAATGGAGCTGCTGTCGGAATACGTCATTTAAGAGGAGCATAAAAAGGAATATCTCAGAGTAAGGCAACTACTGAAGCTAGTGTCTGAGGTTAAAAATCTAGTTTAACGGAATTTGTCGTATTGTCCTAAAGGCATTATTTGACTGAACAATTTCGATGACAAGCTTCTGAGAGACTAGAGGCAGGACAAAGTCAGATAGAAGCAGCTAAATGGCTGAATGTGAGTCTGTCTGTGATTTATAGAATTTGGAAACAATGTCTAACCACGGATTCGTCATCCAGGAGGTTCAGCCAAGGAGGCCACATGCTATCACGAGTGTTGAGGACCAATATTTGTCATTATGCGCAAGAAGGAATAGAACCGCAACTCCTCTGAGCTCAGATACTCCCTTGCTGCAAGCTCCTGAAAATTGGTATTCAGATCAAACGTGCGTCAAAGGCTTCACGAGCATGGACGTTATGTAAAGCGACAGGTCATTTGTGTTTCTCTGACATCATGCCATAGTCGAGAACGTTTGCAATAGGCACGTTAGTATATCTACTAGATGCATGATTAATGGAGGGCTTTCTCTTTACGCGTAAGTCAAGGATTAGCCTCGGAAGAGATATTAGGTGCATTTTCATTTGAAGAGAACATGGAGCTCGTTTTCATCAATTAAACATCCGTGAAAGAGATGCTTACTGATCAGACAGCGTCTGTGTTTAAGGTGGTATCCTTTAGGTTGGACGCACAGACCTCCGTCTTTTCCTGTGGAAGTGTTAATGCTCACATATATAGAGATGACATCCTGGATGCTTATAGGCCCCCTTATGTCGGGGCAATAAATGATGGTTTCGTGCTACAAGATGATAATGGGAGACCACACAGGGCTCACATCGTGGATGCTTATCTTGAGAGGAAAGAAGAGATTTGATAATTGAAGTTCTTTCTCAATCCATTAAAAATAAATAGCGAAAATGTTTAAATTAATTGGATCTTAGTAATTAAAAGATTGAGAAAAAAGATATTATATATAAAGTTGCTCTTTTCGAATGTTTCTTGCATGGAATTTGTTCAAAAGTATGATGTCATTTTACGGTAATATTTTGAAATTTAAGAGTGATTTGACACTAATCTAGTTTTTGACTAGATTCTAAAATAATACAAACAACCTAACCTAAATTAAACCAGCATTCAAATTCCTAAACGAACTTTTGAAATGAAAAGTAAGTGTGATAACTATTCATGTATCAGCTCGGCAGATATTAATATGATGCGGTTCAAGAGAATATAATCATATAATACTAAGATATAGTATGCTTATCTTATAGTTACTGTTTGGCAGCTTCTGCGCCTTGGCGAAATAACCAAGGTCACTGCGTCACTTGGCGCGACTACTGGACTGTTTGCTCCGGCAACCCTGCGCGGTCGCGTTTCTCCCTCGAAATAATTTTTGAGTCGGTCTTCGACACATGTAAACATAACGTTTTATTATGTAACGACATTACCCAAACTTTGGGTCGTCGTATTCTCTTTGATTTAATTAAAGCCTAAAATTACAGTCCAACGCTCTACCTTCTTTCTGATCACGACATTTTGGTCCGTGACAGCCGGAGGAAACCGATTAGTGCGAATTTTTTCGAAATTTAAATTCAATCTGAAACCGATGCTTCTTTGTAAACATGACGGAGCTTACCGTTTTAATTCGGCGTCTCCAGAATGTGAAAGCGCAATTTACTAAGTTGTCGAAAGTTATTGAAGATGAGTCTACTCATTCGGATTTAGAGTTACTCGAAGCCTTGAAGGATCAGTTGGCCAGACTGGTTACCAAATTTGAAGAGCTCAAAAATGAGTTCTACGTCACCACTCCCGAAGATGCCTTTACGGCAACTGAAAAATCGCTGTCGGAGATTGACAACGACATCCAGAATTTGGAGGTAAGAATTTCAACCTCATTGAACAAACTACGAGAGATAGTAATTAAAAAGCTTTCAGATATTAAATCTAGGGACATTTCTCAATCATCAGTCAATGACCTTATGCTGCTGTTATGATTTCGAGACCTAAACTTCCAGATATACCTTTACCGATTTCTTCGGGTAAAATTGAGGAGTATAAATTGTTTAAATCACAGTTTATGAACTTAATTGACCAGAACTCTTCTCTTACTGGTATTGATAAGTTATTTTACTTACGTGATGCTCTCAGGGGTGATTCAAAATGTGTCGAAACTAATGACGACACATACGACTCGTTAATCACAGCTCTAGATAATCGTTATGATAACGAGCGTCTCGTGATTGATACACACATTAAATCAATCTTAAATATTGAACCAATCAAACATCCTATCTCAGACATCATGAATTTTCGATCCTCTTGGCCTTCTCGGCCCAGTCATTACAAAGGCTAAAGTCTTTATGCAACAGTTGTGGCTTTACAAATTGAATTGGGATCAACCTCTTCCCACTGAACTGGCCACACAGTGGAAAAACTTTGTCCAGACCATACCACACATTCAGCATATCAAAGTGCCACGCTACGTCTTACCCATTAGTTTCACATCAATCCTCCAATTGGGTTTCGCTGATGCCTCATCAAAGGCATACGGATGCTGTATCTACGTCAACACTGTCACGGATACTAACAACCGTTCCAGTCGCCTTCTTTACAGCAAGAGCCGAGTGGCTCCCTTAAAGAATCCAATGACTATTCCTCAAGCAGAACTTTTAGCTTGCCTTCTACTGTCTAAGCTCGTCCAGATGATGTTACAAGCCTTCAAACACAAATTTGACCGTATGAGACTGTTCTCCGACTCCATCATTGCCTTGGCTTGGATCAACACAACTCCTCATCTTCTGAAAACCTTCACGAGCAAACGGCTTGCTCAAATACAACAGCTTACGTCCGAGTTGCAGTGGCTCCACATCAGCTCTTCGTCGAAGCCTGCGGATTACATCTCCAGGGGGTCTATTTACCAGCTCTGTCCTCCAACGAGCTTTGGTGGAATGGACCAGAGTTGGCTTCCTGCGATGAGCCGCACCTCCTGATCCTTCTGACCCGCAATTCCTGGAGGAGCTGAAGGTGGATCCAAAGATGGCTCTGACATATCACAGTATATCCTTTCCTAATTATATTATTGACAGGTTAAATAATTATCTTAAATCAATCAGAATTCTTGGTTATGTTTTCAGATTTATGCATAATTGTAAAAATCACAAGTCAAACCAATGTAAAAATGGACCTCTCACAAGAGAGGAATTAGATAATGCAGAAATTGTATTAATTAAAATTGTGTGTGTTCAGATGGAATACTTTCCATCAGAGTTAGCTGCCCTCATGAAGGGAAATTCAATTCCTGTTAAGAGCAAACTTCGTTTCTTGAACCCTTATCTAGACAAAAATGAAATAATTAGAGTAGATGGACGTTAAGATAACTCTGATGTCAGCTTTGATCATAAGCATCCCATTGTTTTGCTCTCTAACTGTAAATTAGTGCAACTTTTATTTCGATACTATTACGATCGAGATTTTCATGTAGGCCCACAAGCTCTATTAAATACGATTCGACAGAAATTTTAGCCCCTTGATGGCAGAAGTACTGGCAGGAAAATTGTTCATAACTGTGTCACGTGCTTTAAAATGAAACAAGTCACTGCATCTCAGGTGATGGGAAATCTGCCCATGGAAAGGGTTGTCTGTAATCTCAACTTTTCCCACGTCGGAGTTGATTTGTGTGAGCCCTTTAACATAAAATATAAAAATTAAAAGAAAAGGCACCTAACAAAAGATTTATGTCACCATATTTGTTTGTATGTTTACAAAATCAGTCTACTTAGAATTCCTCTTGGACTTAACATCGCAAGCCTTAGTAGCTATCTTGAAAAGGTTCTTTGTTCGTAGAGGAAAATCCTTTAAAATATTTAGTCGTAACGGCAGCAATTTTACTGGTGCTAGTGCTGAATTGAAAAGATTACATAAAATGCTTGCTAAAGATGAAGAAATTTCTCATTTTTTCGCGTCTGAGTTAGTTGATTGGTGCTTCGTTCCTCCCAGGACACCAAACCACGGTGGGCTCTGGGAGGCTGGGGTGAAGTCTTTCAAGTACCACTTTAAAAGAGTAGTCGGTAACTCTAAATTGACTTTGGAGGAATTTAATACTGTTATGGTTCAAATCGAGGACCATCTGAACTCGCGCCCATTATCTCCTTTATCCATTGATACCGACAACTTTCAGGTACTAACTCCTGGCCATTTCTTAATAGGTAGGCTAATCAATTCTCTCCCGGAGCCAAACTTACTTTATACAAATGAAAATTTATTGAATAAATGGGAAAGGCTCCAAAAAATGGTTCAAACAATATAGAAATTTTAGAGGAACAGCTATTTAAGTCATTTGCAACAAGTAAATGGCTTTTCAAAAAACAGAATGCTAAGAATGGAATGATGGTTATTCTAAAGGACTCAACTTCACCGGTTGGAAAGTGGTCTTTGGCTACAATCATTAATGTCATTCCAGGAGCTGACAACAATGTCAGAGTTGTTGATTTGAAGATGCCTACGGGCCAATTTCGGAGAGCTGTTTCCAAGATTTGCATTTTGCCTATTATTGACAATCATGAGACACCCAGAACTTAATTGTCTTAAATTTCATTGTCTCATTTCTAAAATGTATATATAGCTTTTTCTTATGCTAAAATTTTGTTATTTGCATTTATATATCTCTCTATAAACAAAAAAAGTATTTTCCTTGAAAAATAACCATATTTCAACGCTGGACGGGATGTTCGGCCGCTTCTGCGCCTTGGCGAAATAATCAAGGTCACTGCGCCACTTGGACTACTGGGACTGTCTGCTCCGGCAACCCTGTGCGGTTGCGTTTCTCCCTCGAAATAATTTTTGAGTCAGTCTTCAACACATGTAAACAAAACGTTCTATTATGTAACGACATTACCCAAACTTTGGGTCGTCATATTCTCTTTGATTAAATTAAAGCCTAAAATTACTATCCAACGCTCTATCTTCTTTCTGACCACGACAATTATATAACACACTGATCATTATAAGGCATAAAGACTTCATTTTTTAAAATTTTTACAGAATTGTTCATTATTTGTATTTTTCTGATATTATTGTTTTAATGTAAAAGTGCTAGTAATGCACTTTTGATTTTTTAAAGTGTGTTTTAATATTTTGCTGGTAAATATTTAAAATTTATCTTTACCAACAAATAATATATTTATAAAATATTACATTTTCAAACTTATTATCTTTAGTTAAAATGAAAAGCTTACTGTAAATTGTGGACTATATATAATTTTCTTCACTGTTATTGAAGAAAAAGTGATTTTTAACGATACATAAGCCTTCCTGAAATCAAAAAAGAAAGGACATATATTTTTAAGATAAATAAAATAAATTAATTATTTATAAAATAAGTATGCATGAACACTGAGATGTTTCATGATTGCATGCACGAATAAAATAGGTTAGGTATAAAAGTGCATTAATAAAATTAAATGGGACTTTTAAAAAATATCAAAGAACATTAATATGCTCATTCTTGAAACTATATTTAAACATTTGAATATTAATAGCATAAGAAAAAAAATTAAGTCTCATGGGATCAGAAATCTTACTTACAAGCACCATGGAGAGTGAGCCGCTGAATCAGAACCATCACACTAAAAAGAAAAAGAAGAAGGGGGCGGGGAAGAAATGAGAAAATCAAAATAAACAAATATTGGAGTAGGTATACAATATATAATAAATAAAATAACTTTCTTTCATCATTCTTTTTGGAAATAATTTTTTCTGAAAAAGTGAGAGAATCTGTAAGAGAAAAAATTGTAACAAAAATCTGAAATTAAAATATAGTAGGAAATGCACAAACATTTTTTCGATATCAACATAGATGTTGTTTAATTTAATTCTTACGAAACAAAAGGAATAATGAAAATATTTGTAAGATGTACTTATAGCATTTTTAAAATTTCATAATATTAAAATTATTAATCTCCGCATATAACTTTTCAACTTTAGATTTATTTTATTCTATTCGCAAAATTTCTCAGTTAAAGAATTAAATTCTATTAACAATATTTTTATTTACATTGTTTAAAATGTCAATTGAAAACTTTCCTGGGAGGTACGAAATTTTAGAGAAATGTGATTGTTGGTTAAGAGAGTATATATGATGCCTGAATGACTATAGAAGAAACAATATTAGCAGGTTCTGATTAATCAAGGAGAAAAGTTGGCTACTTAGTTTACCAGCAATTTACAAGCCATCCTTGAGAATTGGAATTCTTCTCTAGTGAATTTGTCCTAGGTACCTAAGTCAAATTCACGTGTGAGGGGTAAAGAATTATAGATGCCGCTTGGTGCTAGATGATTGTACAAATTATTATAAATATATTACATCAATTTGATTACAAATTCACTAAATTTAAATTTAAAATTTTATGCTCTGTTACGAAACCTTGAGAAATAAAATCATATAACTGTAATTTGAGAGGGATTGCACCTATTTCAAATGTATACGATTTTCATATTTTTGTAAATAACCATTTTATGTAGTTAATTATGAATTCCTTGTGATTATTTAATTAGAATGTATTAAGTTTATTAAAAATTCAATTCTTAATCTATTAACCAAGAGTATATATCTTATGAAATATTTTTCTATGAAACGTCCAGATAAAAGCCTGCTGTATGTGTAACAATATTTCTGCATTTATTAATATTACTCAATTTTGAGTAGTCAGGCAACTGCTTTTCGTACCTATAATCCCGTATCTGTAAATTGACCTCGTCGATTGATAATAAAGAATGTGTTTCCTTGCTGTACCCGACTGCGACGTCATGAGTGATGGTACAGATAATAAAAAGAATAATCTCCAATATATAATAAAAACTATTAATTAATAAATTAAATAAATAAATAAATAAATGTACAAAAAATCAAGACTAACATACATTAGATTGAATAAACATTCTATATTGGAGATATGTGCTTTTAACACCTGAGCTCCATCTGATCAACAGAGACCTAACGTTCATTAGACGATAGTACTTCCTTATTGACGTGGTAATTAATCAGTCATTGATATGTGAATGATTGGCAAATTGTGTTCTTATAAAAATTTATAATTTGACCTGCATTATATTTAGTAGTCAATTGAGCCACTGTTTATCATCGATCTTATTTTATTACGTGGTACAGCTTGCGATATATTGCATCATCAATGATGTATGAATGTCCAACAACCTCTGCATCTGCTCTTGATCTCATCGTCAGTCATCTTATTCACATAGGTTTTCACAATAGGTAGCAATCGATGAACAGTGAATTTTCGTACCCTCACAAATTTCCTATTGTGAAGGTTGCTTAGATCAGGTATCATTTCCATGATATATACATATATAGCGGGGCAGGTGAACCTCAAACTGTACCTTAAGGTCATCGAATAGGAATCCTTGTCCATCACCAAGTAAGTGTCTTGTAATCTCGAATCATGATTAGATGATGAGGTCATACCTGAGCCTGCACCGTCTTCTTTACACTCACGCCACAGCAGCGAAAAGACTTTAGACAACACATATTAACATGGACACGATTCAACCCATGGAGCTCCGACAACCCTGTGAGAGAGAATATGATTATGTTCCCAATTACTGCCAATGACAAGTGATGTTTCACTTTGCTGCTCTTAATTTGAAGGGGCTAGGAAGTAACTGAGCCACTGGAGTTTCATGTATTATATACTTAATGATAGAAATGATACTCCATTCTCCCAGACAAATTTCGTACCGTTCCCCACGTCAAAATGATCATTTAATCAAAATGGGCTCAATGTTAAAAGGTGATCATAAATTATGATGTTCGATAAAATTATGAACAATTGAAAATTCTATCTAGACGTATTTCAATGAAAAAATTCACTTCTCATTTTCATGGAGTATATTTTTAAAAATATCAATAATTCCAATGAAAAAAATAATGAGAATCATTACTTTTTATCATAAATACCATTATATACACCATTTTT
>JAPDSC010087031.1:0-28824 GCA_026290005.1 Latrodectus geometricus | reverse complement strand
TTGTCGAAATATTGAAACAAATTTAAGAATTTTTATAAAGTAACCTAATGCTCTGCAAACCCTATCGGTTTTATTATAAAAAAAATCAAGCAATAATTAAAGCTGTCACTTTTTTAATAACAAAAGATTAAAGTCACATTTTGGAAGCGTATGTCAAGGTGCTTGTCGGAAAGTTTTCGAAATTTTTTTAATGACTCATCCAGCAAATTTCCACAGTAGATGGTGTTGATTTCATAACAGATTTATGTTATCCCTTAAAGACATGCGAAAGTAAATAATAATGAAAAAAAATATACCAACAAAAAAAAATTATAAAGGAAAAATAATTTAATTCTCGTTATCAAAAGTATTTAAATTCTGTATGGGTATTCCTCAAACAGATAAAGATAAATTTGTATTTCTGATGATGCCAACTGAATATTTGCAATTGTATTTCTTATTTCAATAATTCCGAAATCGTATTTTTCATAGAACATTAAATAAGATAATAATTCAGAATTGCAGGAATCGAAAGCTGTATTCTTTCTATACCAAACGAGTCGATATCTTAGCACTTATTTAATCGATACATTTACCAGATGTATTTTATGTACTGCATTTTCACAGTGAATAGCTTTTATATATATCTATCCATACATATACCACCAAGAATTATGGATGAAGAATGTTATATATTGTATGAATAGAATAACGACCGTTATCCCTTGAAAGCATTATCGAACATTCACGGAATGGATTTTTGATCCATTACTAAGGGAATATTCTTTATATACCAAGCTCATCTTTCGAACAATGTTTTAGTTTGCTAATCTGTTGAAAATCTCCAGACGATAACAATTCTAGAATAATTGGTAACACCACTCTTATTATATATCATCTCATTAGATGTTGAAATTTTATCCTATTTCTAATTGATTGACTACAACTAAACTAGTAAAAAGACGTAAAGCTTTTAATTTTGTAGATTTTGAAATATTGTACCACACTTTTAAAGTGGCACAGTTTAGTAACTTGTAATTTTAATTTATTGATAATCTTTTTCTGTCAAATATAGCAAAAGAATAAATGGTTCAGCTAAAATTTTTTTGTGCCATTCCTTATGTAAACGCATTTTTGTGTCATTTCTTAATTATAGCATCGTTGTTTTGTTCTTAAATTATCTATATTATATAAAATAAGATATTTTCTTATTTTATACAATATAGATAATTTATTATTATTCTATCACTTAAAAATATGTCTCTAGTATATTTTTTTAATGTTTTTTATGGTAATTTCAAATACTAGAGTACAGACGGTGTTAACTTATTTTTATAATGATTTTAATTTTCTCCATGAAATTAAATATTAATTTAAAAATGAAAATGCAATTGGCATCGAAATTTTATAAGGCTCAATTGTCAGCTGCAGTATTGAAAATATTCTTTGCTTTAAAATATCGGTGAAAAATAAACAATGGATTGAGGGCTATATTTTTGTGGTGTCCGAAAAGAAATATTATTCAGTTATTAAAAATAGTTGTGAAAACTCATAGCTTCAATATTTCTATACTCGTAAAAAATAAGTCATATAATTATAATTTGTAAAGAAAGAAATGTCAAAGTTTATATTTGATTGATAAAAGGCGAAAAATGTATGTCCAAATATGGGTACGTACACCTTTTAAAAAATCGCAAAAATTTTAAATATCTCTGTTGGAATTGTAAACAAAATTTAACGCCTAATACCGAAATATGTTTTTCAGCGAAAGATTATGAGCAGATTGTCATTGAATTTTTTTTTTTTTTTTTTTTTTTTTTTTTTTTTAAATAAAAACAGAAACGGTTTGAGAAATTAATTAATATTTAAATTAGTAATTAAGATGCAAAAAAGAACTCATATACTTCTACTAATTTCTATATAACAACAAATGAACTATAAAAGAGATAAAACGAAAAAGTGGTCAACTTATCAAAGCATAAATTCCTTATGAACTGATCACGTGAATTCTATTCTTGGAGAACACGTGTAACTGAAAAATGAGCATCCCGTACACCCCCGCTGAACGGAAGATATTGATTGATAATACATACTTTTCAACTGATACGGTTGAGTTACAAGAGCTAACTCACTGGACTCTGCACATGGAGTCCCAGAATGGTATGTTTGCCAGGTGGTGCTTCTCCTTATGAACTCAACCCTTTTTGGTAGAGGTGGAGTATCCGGAAGGGGCTCTTTTGTTGCAGATCTCCTTCAACAAGGGATAACCACAATAATTAGTCCCACTCAAACGCTTCAGAGAATTCGGCTGGGCCACCCCTTTGGTCGACCTCACCCCGTAAGATGAATTGCAACCAATAATCATTTTTGGGGGTGAGGATTACAGTTTTCTATGGTTTGGGTGGCCATTGCGATTCTTGATGGATGGGTTGATCCCTCTCACATTTCTTTCCTTTTCTCTGTGCCCCCCCCCCAATTCTCCTTCCGCCCGGCTCTTTTGGGATAAACAACAATCGACCAACTGTTTGGATCCGAGTCGTTGCAGAAATATACTACAAAAGACTACAATGGAATATCCTTTCTTATCCCTATCGAAAGAAATACCAATATCACAAATGAGGTGGATTTTCGTAATATAATGCTGACCATATCAAAAAATAAATAAACAAAATTCAGAAATTCGCTTGACTTGCAGAAGCTTATAGATATAGTTCCAACTTGTGAATATTATAAATGTAAATAGCTTAACCAAAAATTGGATGCTTGATAGAAATATATTACTATATAGAAACGATTAGGAAGTCAACAGACTAAAACCCACTGTTATTAAATAATAAATAATACTTTTCATTTAGTTTAATTATGACTTTTAGCTGGAGGTTTGGCACTTTGCAGTCCTCTTTTGTTCACGAGCGTTGATTCAAAATCCCTAGAAACATCCACACCCATATTGGAAACTAAATCTATGAATTCGTAAATTCAAAGCGAAGGCATTGATCATAGATCTCTTGGTCTGTTGCATTGATCATTCAGTTATCGTATTTACAAATCACGTACTATTTCCTAACTGATCGAATTTGCTTTATGGCTTATTAGAAACATCCATCTTAAACAAATAATAGTTTTCAGTTCAAAGCCTATAGGAAAGTTCTATTTTATTTAGATTGGTCGTTTGAGATTCGTAACGTGTGAAGGAGCAAAATTAGGTCTTATTGAATTAATTTTGAACTCTAATTATTTAAAAAATCAATAATAAAAGAAAATATTGATTCTATTTTGGAAGAATTGAATTTTTTGGTGTCAAACCAAATAAAAAATAATTGACAATACAAATTACTTAACGATATTTATGAAATTGAAAACAAATATTTCATAAAGGTAATGAAGAAAGATGTTTATTCAGCACAATAAAGGACAAAAAGTAAGAAATCTCTTCATGAATTATAATTATATAGTTTTTATACATAAAGAAAAGAAGATAAACACTTTTTTATATCGTTTATTTCATTTAAAAGAAAGGAAAAATCTCTAAAATAGGAATGTGTAAATTTAATAATACAAAAAGCACATAAATGAACAAATAAACACATCCAAATTCAAGTGGATGTCTAATTAAGAAAAGTTTATCAGAATTAGTTTTTTGTGTCCTATAAAGTTCTTGTGCGTAGATATGCAGGGATATATGAGTCAGTATGGTCATGGATGTTTGATGCGAATCCATGACCATACTGTCTTACATATCTCTACATACCTACTTTTTATATTATTCTGGATAATTATAGCAAGAATATGTCTTTTCTCTCGTTTAAAAGGGATTAAAAAACCCTAAAATAAGGATATGTAAATTTAATAAAAGCACTGAAATGAACAAATAAACACATCCAAATTCAAGTGGATGTCTAATTAAGAAAAGTTTATCAGAATTAGTTTTTTGTGTCCTATAAAACTCTTGTGCGTAGGTATGCAGAGATATATGAGAGAGTATGGTCATGGATATTTGACGTGAAGAATAATATTTGGCATGTGCGAAAAAAACTGATGTGAATAAAACTTGCGTCACCAAACTTATCATGGCATGTTCTTAAAAGACTTAATAAACAACATAAAATGATATCTTTGAAATAATCGGTGGTGACAGAACTTCAAGTTTAATAAGAATGGATGTTGTAGTCTCCTGTAAAAAGCCTACGGATTAAGTGATGGCAAATATTAACTTCATTATTTTTCGAGAATAAAAATAAATTTCTTAGCGCATTTATAAAAAATTTTGAAAAAAAGGAAAGTGAATAAAATATTTAATTCGCGCATCATGCTTTCATTTACAATGTAGCTATTTCTAGTATATGAGTTCAAATCCTGTACATGTTATTTGTTATTGCACTGACCGATTGAATCTAAATGTCTTTGGAATAGATGGTGGTACTACTGATAATTAAATTGATCTGTATTATGGTGTTTATTAAAAAAGATAATTTTATTTATATATATAATAAGTAGAAAACATTTCAGAAAAAAAAATTGTTTAATTTATTAATAGATTAATTTGAATCTTAATATATATAAAGCAATGAGGTGATGACAATAAGTAAAGGAAAAGCAAAGTGATTTTAACATAATCTTGCTTAATAATATTCTAAAAAAGAAAAAAAATCCTAGCTTATGTTTAAAAGCTATAAATAGATTTAGTACAATAAAGAGGAATACTAGTTAATTGGAAATTATGTAGTATCAATGGATCTGTCTTTGAGAATATTTATTTCGACTTTCTAAACAAACTATTTATATACAAAATAATAACTTATATTAAGTACTAAATATAAGATTTTTTCCTTAATAATTCATTAAACTTTCGAAAATCGTTATAACGTTTATTACATTAAACGTCATAAACGTTGAAAATGCTATATACACTTTAATGTCATAAACATTGGGCTATATAATTACCACTAATTTAAATATTTGCGTATCCAAATATTATAAATTTTAGGGTAATAAACATCAGTCTGTGTGATCGCAGTAGATAATAATTCCATAAGCACTGACCTGTGTAATAGCTGTAGATTTTACTACCATAATCGTAAAATATGTACTGCCTTATATTAAAATTACCATATAGCCATAGATTTTACAATCGTATGTATAGGCCTGATTAAATCGTAGATTCTATTGTCAAAATAACAGCCTTTATAAATGCCATACATGTTAATAATATCTTCAGCACTATTAAAATGTACAACTGACATAGCTTTTACTGTCATAAATATTTGCATAATTGCCATGATTTTTTAAACATACGCTTTTATAATTTCTATTTTTTTTATCGTAATTTATTTACAATATTACAAGTTGTGAGACATTATACTTTATACCAAAGATTTGTTTCTTTTAAGTTTCTAAACTTTTTATGATTTCCATAACTAATAGTCTTAAGTCTATTTATAGGATTACTTATTACGATTTTAAATGCTATCAATGTCTTCGCTTCATATCTATCGAGTTTTTGACCCATATGAAAAATCATGTGCTTCGTTACAGTTACAGTTAAAAAAAAATATTTAACGAGAACCTGATATGCTTTTGACTAATTTCCGTAGCCGAAACGAATCGGAAAACTAATTGCACACACCACTGACTTTCGTGTAGTTCAGAGAGTGATTAAAGAAAACCTCCAGTTACAGTTATAGATCACTTGAAACTGTAAATAAAGAGATGCTCATTACCTCGTACATCTCATCTGGATGTTTACCTAGTTACGAGAGCTTGAAATGATGGATGTTTCCAGTTATGCTTCATTTGGCTTGCTCAATTATGTGGCCACCCTAGTCGAAAGTGGCCTACATATTCCAATTAAATTCTGCAGTGCCCAGGAAGTCCTAGAGGAAATGGGAACTGAGGAAAAAATTCTTGTTACACGTATTACAAGGCGGATAGAAGAAACAATTTTAATTGTTAATTGCAGTTTGACTTCTCAATGACTTTTAATAACTATAAACAATTTTGAGTATTTATTGGCAAATATAAGCTTTAAGGAAAAGCTGGTTTTATGTATACAAAAATAATTTTTTTTCAACTTGTCTTAGTTTATATTTTTCAGATAATGATTATTGTGAATCTCATTTTTAAATTATTTATCAATACAAATTCAATACATAGGCCAGATTTCTTGTCTGTTGTTGCAGCAATATACTTCTCTACACCTAGTCCATAGTTGGGATCTACCAGTTAGGTAAAAACACCCGGATAGAAGACTTTGTAATTAGAAGCAGGAACCAAACAACAAACCCCAATACTTCACTAGCCACTCCTAGAGGTATCTTTTCAATTTGAAGTACATTGCGACTACAGCTTATTCAACATACCCCAGTCGGGTTTCGAACACATCACCTTCTGATAATGAGAACGATGCCATAACCGCAACCAGGTCATTACGGTCTCGCAGACCTCCAAGTAGCGACATCGGCTTTCTGAATAATCAGACATGAGGCATCAATTTTCAAAATTCTCTGACAACAAAATAGGAATCAGCCGTCTTAAAAGTAAATGAAAATAATAAAGTTATTATAACTCTCGCCACTTAACTGTTGTTCAAGTAAATTACGAAGCATTTGACTATGCTTAATGACTTCTGACGTCCAAAAAAGTACAACATGATAAATCAATACAATAATTGTTACGTAGTTCCTTAGTATTTCAATTATTTCTGCTACAAAAATGTTAAGACTGATTGTGTTTAATTTATAAAAACAATACTAAAGGAGCATTTACATTATAGACAAGTATTGGAAATCTTATGCTTGAGACCTGCTTCTAAATTGCAAAAATTTCCACCCGGTTGCTTCCATCTAACTGGTAGAGGCTCAACACTAGATAAGGGACGCATGCTGGTCAACAACAACCTATGGTATAATTACAAGATACTGTTATCAATCTTTAAATGAGGAATGATATCATAGATGATTAATGATTTAAATCATGATGCCCACAACTTCTAGAGCTGTTGGGAGTTAATATCTCATGATTGTGATGAAAGTAACTTAATAATGTCGTTACCTTTTACCATGAACAATGCAGAGCTAAAAGCATATATTTATAGTCCAGGGGTTAAGGGAAGTTATTGTCTACGGAAGTTATGTGAAATATTATGCACACGAAAATCATACCACGGGCGTGTCTGTGCAGTACAGCATAAATTGGCAATGACAAAATGGACTACAATGCATTAACTAGAAGCGCAAAGGAAATTGTGACCTCATCGGTACCTGAACATTACTGTATAATTGTAAATGACTGTAGATTTAGCTCACAATGTGATGAGTCATGTAAAAGCCTAAGTTTCGGATATGGCTCAGATAATGTAAGTGAAATTTTCAATGAACCAGATGGTAGAAAGGTTCGTAATGATATGGGATGCATTTGTAATTGGCATGTTTTGAGTCCAAAGGACAATGTAAGCTCGCTGCTTCAGGAAAATGACACAGCTGAATTGATTGGTGACTATTTCATGGTATAGAATAGATTTCGTATATTCTGAATATGATTCATTATTTGACTAAAAGTATTTCCGAATCATTTGATGAAGACTTCAGGTGAGAGTTTCTTCAACGAGTGCAGTCAACGCTCATTGTAGATTTTCGCGAGTAATACATTTACTTGATCTACAATGTCTTCCAACCATGCTTAGTGTTTTATTCTTATATAGTCCTTTACTTATGCGTATAAGTTCCTCATGATCATATTCCTTTCATTTACTTAACCTTAATCTATATGACTTTCATACATAATTAATATTTTTACTCGTATATTCTTTACCATTATTCAACGTCCTTTATTTGTGTGGACTATCTATTTATGATCAATATCTTTTGCATACATATCCTTTATACATTGTTAAAATCCTTTAATCATATATTCTTTATCAATAGTCTGTACCTTTTATTCTTCATCGGTGGTCAAAACCCTTATGTTTTATCTAGGGTCAGTATGTTTTACATGAGTATTCATCCATGGTCAATATCATTTTAATGAAGTGTTTATTTTATTCGTAATTAAACTTCAATCAAGAAAAGAAAAGCAGTTATTAAATGTTCATACGTGGAAAAAATAGTAAAACAATAGTCTGTTTCTTTGGTAAACTATCAATAGGTATCTTCCAGATTTTTGAAATTTTTATGCATTTAAATTCATTTCAATCTTAATTCATAGATTTATTTTGATCATTGAGTGTGTGTAAAAAATCCCAGCAACTTAAATGCAGAACCAACTACTAAAAAGCTAACCTTGCTACAATTAATTGGTTTGTTCGGCTTTTTGATTTCCTGTGTATGCTACCCAATTAATCATGGTTTTTAATAGTCACTCTCAAAGATTTACCAGATATTTCTTCCTTCTTATTTTCATTCAAAACCACTGTTTTCTGCAGGACCCGAATTAAATTTTTTGTAGACACAAAGAAAAAATAAATTAAGCGCCATTAAGAATTTTCGAAGTTGAATCAAAATCATATTTACAAGCTAAAAATAGATGTTTTTATCGTATTTGGAACTTTTTACTGATGATTGCTTTTACCAAAGGCAAATATTTGCTGCAACTAAACTTCTAAAGGCAATTATATTAGTTTTTACAAATTGGGAAACAATTCTTGCCAAGAATGGATTTTATCTTTTACAAATTTTGAAGAAAATTTATATCGGAGACATCGTCAATTTTTTGAAAATGATTTCAAGATGTATTACTCATAACAGTAAGCGATTGATATAGTTTGGGAATTTGAATTTATGTTGAAAACAAGTGCATACCCAGAGCAAATTAATTGTAAATAACAAAAATATCAATTAAATCTATTATATTAGATTATTAAAAACATACATGGAAATGATATAAAACTAAACTTAGTGGTAAGACAGCCAATATAAGGGCCAAGGCCTACAATATACACTTCTTTTTTCATGACCGAAGACCTTAGGGTGGGAAGCATATGTTCTGGTTATGTGGTCAGATTAAAGCGAAAACTCTAGGAAGTGTTTATTCAACACCTCCTAGAGTGGAGTACTCTAGGAGTTGTTAGTTTAGTTCCTAAGCATGCTCAATTTTATCGACCCACTGAAAAAATGAAAGGCTGAGTCGACCTTTCCCAGGCCGAGGATCGAACCTAGGACCCTTGCCTTGAGAACGCTTAACGTCCCATTACGTGACCTGTCTTCAAAAATCATAACAGTGACTAAAAATTTTCAAGCAATGGAAGGCTTTACTTGTCAGAAGGTCCCGTAAAAAAGTTAAAGCTTTATCCAAACTGGACTATGGAATTGGAAGATAAAGGTTTTAATTTTTTCCTTTCAAGGTTTATTTTAACTTAATACGCCTTTTGAAGATTATTGCATTTTTACTCACATGTTAAATAACTTCTTTAATATCCAAAAAAATCAGACTATAATATTTCAAATTACAAAAAATTGTTTTCAGAATTTACATATAATATACAATTTATAGAAAGTTATTAAATATTGATAAGATTCTGTTAAAATTTTTCCTCTATGGGGGTTTGGAAATTTTAATCATAAAGAATTGTTGAGACACAGACTGTAATTACAATTTACCATTTAAGAACTTCACTTCATTACAGTTTTTTGTTATCCCTATATCTTAATTTTTTTTTCTCTTCCTTTAAAAAATAATTAAAGGGAAACCTAAATTAAGAAACAAAGTAATTATAAGTTTTTTTTTCTATCAGCAAACCTCGTAATTTAGTATTTTCGTATCCTGAGATCTTTATCTTAGCATGACAAAAAAAAATTTTATACATTATTAATGTATGTAATAGTACCTAAAAATAGAAATATTCATAAATTTATAATGATTCCCTTTCTGGAAATAGAAGTGGGGAAAAAAAAGACATCAGAAATTATGCAAGGTATTGGGGACAAAAACTAATTAAAATGACTTTTAATATAAATTTTAATTTAATTTCATAAATATTTAATCACATTTCAGGTATTGAATAGTAATGATTTTATGTACATTTTGAGGCTGGTAAGTTTATTTTTTAATACGAGAAAAACTGTGACAGTAATTTATTTTTATTCGCTTTAATTTTTATTTAACCATGAGTATGTGATAATTTTAAAAAAGGAAATGACTAACTTTTTAACTAGTACTTATTTTGAAAGAATGCCAAGACAATTTTTTTTATTTCACAAAATTTTAACTAATATTCTTTCGGCTTAATTTCCCGTAGGTTTTTATATAGTTGAAGTTTCAATTTCGTTTTCAGACGGGAATTTCTTTAAAAAAAAAGTACTTTGTAGATAATTAAAAAATAAACTTGAACTGTTTTTTTCTTTTTTTTTCCTAGCAATAAAGATGTTTGTTAACTAAAATTTTTAAAGGCTACTTATGAGGATAGCTTAGTATAACGTTATTATAAAACTTTTCTAAAATATTTTCCTTGTTCGAATACACATTTCGGATTGATACTACCAACACTTTCAAGGACCTCACTGTAACCATTTTTAATGACTGCACGTTTTGTTGTAGGAAGTATGCTCAATGGTCACTTTTTTCACACAAGGACTAATTAGATCTGAACATACAACTTAAAGTGAATTTCGAACCAATACAAACACCTAAGCTTGTGGAGAAATCGAACTCGCGATCTATTGTATTGAAGGCCAGAGAGCCAAACTTTCAGCTGCCAACTCGGCTCTAGCAATAGAGGGACTTAGATTACAACGGGAAATGGATAACCAGAGAATTTTCCAGGTTTCCTCCCTTGCGATGAATGAATATAGACTACTATCAATGAAATGTTTTCGTAAAAGGCAATATGGTGCGTAAATTAGCGTGCTTACTATAGCTTTCAGCTGTTATGCTATCCTGTACGCAGTGTATAAAATATCAGTGTCTTCTATTCAACAACGATGGGAAAATTAAACTGTCAGATTCGAGCTCATAATCATTTAGATGGTCCACTTACTCTATTTTTAGATATTAGAAGATTATTGATTTGTTTGTTTCCCTAGTGTTTTTTTTTTATTTACTTTTGCCCTTGACGGGGCAGTGATTGACAATGATCGGCAATTTGGAATGATTGAAATGAATCCCAAAGCGATAACCCTTCATGTCAGTTTGGCAATGAATTTATGGAAGATAGGTATCAATAATACATCCTTTTATCTCTTCAGTTGGTCGATAAAACTGAGTACCAATCATGCTTGGCAGCTAAATGCTGGAGTTTTCGAGTTAGGCTGAACACCTAACCAGGACATTTACTTCACACACCAGAGTCTTCGGTCAAGAAAACAGATATGGGTATTATAAGCCCTGGCCCTCTAATGGGCTGTCGTGCCACAGAGTTTAGTTTAGTTTCAGTTTTAGGCATCAATAAAAATAGTATCATAAATGGAAATGCCATAAAATTTAAGTATATACTAGGAAAATATAACTAATAAAATTATAGAAATATTTAACTATACAAGGAAGTATAAAATTTAATATTTTCTATGCATCTATATAAATAGATAACAAGTATTTAAACTTATATTTTTGATCTGCGTACAGAAAAATAGACATTTTTTTAGTTTATAAAAAGCACAAAATAATTCCATATTAAGCAACGTACAAAATATTTTGAAGGTAGAAAATTTGCAACAATTTTACCCACAAATTTCTTAACCCCAATAACACTTAAATTGAAGAATACCACATTTGAATAACATCAAAATTATTCTCATGATACAATTTACAGCTAAAAATACCGATATGAAAAGTTGAGTTATTTTGATCTGAGCATTTTAAGAAAAATTAAAAGTAGTACACCCAGAAATATGTATGTATAACAGACCTATATATTAATATTTAATAAAATAAATGACCGTGCCCACAATAAGGTGCTTGTTAATTTCGGATTTTGTAAACATGGTATTAAAAGGGTAAAATATGTGAATCCTTCGAGAGCATACACGTAAATAACATGTTCGGGAAAACTGTAAACAAATATTCCTGTAATTATTTTTTATTTTCAACATTTATTTTTTGTTTGCGAGGAAAACAATTTTCCCCTTTTACGAACCGTTCAAAGCAGATGTCTATTAAAAAAAAGAAGAAAAAAATAACAAAAAATTTAACAATTCTTTAGCAAAAGAAATTCAAAACAAGACGAATAACCGAACAAATAAATAATGATAATAATAATCGGTCTTGTCTATCCGTCTTTATATGTTTGGACTTGAAGCAAGGGGTGGTTGAGGTATGCCCTACAAGGGGAACGTAAAAGGAAAAAAAGTAGGGAACAGATCTCTATCTTTAAGAATTGATTACCTGTGGGAGAAGGTAGGCCTGCCTATTTGTTTTCTTCTTGCATTATTTACCGGTGCCGACATGTTTTCTTCTGCGGTATTGTTTTACGGCGCTGTCTTCTGCACTGCAGACTACAGAACAAATAGATGTTATATATAGGCGTACTTTCAAGGAATTTGTTTGCATAAAACTTGGCCAGCCATAACAACGAATGCAATTTTGTAATAAATTTATACATCATCTCTGTACATATTTGTTTGTTAAATTTTTGAATAATATAACATTTCTTACTGTATTTTGGCAATCATCAATTTTGGTGCCATTTTTTTTTAATTTTTATTTTAGTTTTTCGAATTTTTATTTGAAAAAAATGTTAAATGTTTCCATTCAAAATTTCTTCCCAAAATTGCTTTTATTGGGTTGTCTGGAAAGTTCGTGACGATTTTCGTAGGTAGCGCGAGAGACCTGACTGAATATATCACAATTATTGAAAAGAAATGACATGTGTACATATTCTAAAAGAGATAACTTCAGCCATATTTTGGAAAAAGTTTGGTTATGATTCGTTAATTTTTATCAATTTTGTACGCCTTATAATAGGGTGGCAAATAAAGTGCATCATAGGCATTTAATGTTTTTCTTTTTCCGAAAGGGAAAAAATGCCAGACAAGCGGCAAATAAGATATGCGCTGTTTATGGCGAGGATGCTGGAGGAAGTATTTCCCTTAATGTGTAAAATTTTAACTCTTTGATTGAGATCAATACCCATTTGAAGAAATGTTTTGTCGAGAAATCTGAGAGGTTCTGGAAGGACGGAATTGTAAAACTACACGAAAAATGGGGAAAGGTTGTGGAGCAGAATGGTACCTACATAATTTGATAAATGTATATCCATATTTAAATGAGTTGCGTTTTAATTGTCCTAAAACATCAGCACGAACTTTCCGGACAATCCAATATTTAGTGAAAATATTCGTTAAATAATGGCATAAATATTTTGGCAGTTCTGAAAAATATTCTAAAACAGGAATTTCAGCGCATTTTCTTTGATTCGAATATTTCGAATCTTCCCTTGGAAATGTTTTGCATACTTCTAATCCATATTTTGATAAAGAATTATGTATTAAATAATGATTTAAGTAATTTTTAAATTCTAATATAAGAAATTTAGAATTTCAGCGCCATTTTGTTTGGTTCCGAATACTTACTAGAACTTTTTTATTAAAAATTTTGACAAAATAATTTCAATTTCATTTTGCAAAATCATTCATTTTAACAATGGCTGAAATATATTGAGTTTTGAAAACTACTAGAGTACCAAAATTTCAGTTTTAAATCGTACACACAATCGAAAGTACAATTGAAAAATTCTAATATATAATTCTAATTAAAGTATTATAAAGTTTCAAAATTTTTTTCCTCATAATCGTTAATTGGATAATAGTTTAAATATTTTGGTAGTCCTTAAGAAAGGTCAAATGTCATTTTGTTTAGTTAGCATCTTTTGAATGCTCATTTAAAATTATTTTTCATGTTGCCATTTAGAGTTTTGATAAAATATTTTTAATTAACCTCTTCAAAATAATTCAATTAATAATTGCTTAAATATTTCAGCAATTCTAAAAGATATTCGGAAATTAAAATTTCAACTTTGATTCGCAACAATTGAATCTATTTCTGAAAAATTCTAATTTTGATTGAGTAGTTTAATTTTATTCAATTCAATAGAACATTAAAGAATAGTTTAAATACTTTGATAATTCTGAATAAAGAAAATTATAAATCAAACATCATTTTATTAAACAATTTATATTCAACTTAATTAGTATCTTTTGAATGTTTGAATATTTTTACAAATTTCTAGCCTGAATTTCGACAGAATGATTTTAATTTCATTCAGCACCATTTTTCTTTACATAATGATTTAAAAATTTCGACACTTCTGAAAAGAATCGCAAACTTTAATTCTTATACCATTTGATTCATTACTTTCCAATCTTATTTAAAAAAAATTATATATTCTCTTCGAAATTTTGATGAAATAAATTCGATTTCACATTCATCAAAATCTCTTTCATTACATATTCACTTAAATATTTGGGGAATTTCGAAAAAAATATAAAAAAATCTTCCTATTTTTCAATTCTTATCTTTCAAATCTCCAGTCGAAAATTGTTTGGAAAAATTTAAAAACTGCTTAATGAAAAATTTGGTTGAACGGAGACTTAATGGTTTATTAACAATTTACGTTAAGAGATCGTTAAGAACGTTATTGAATTTAAACTATCATAGTTAAGGCATTTTGGAATATTAATGGTTAAGATCGTTTATTTAAATTTAGAAAAATCAATAGCTTACGTTAACTAACACTTAGGTTCAATTAACGTACTTTGAATTAAACTTCACATTAATTTTCCCATTTAATTTTCAGGAAAAGTTATAAAATATTAATATAATTTCATATCATCATATTATATGCAAGAATGCTGCTTAAACAGGAATCTAAAAAATTCCAGATTTATCATTGTTTACATTTCCTTGTAATCTCGACACAAATTTTCGAAATATCTCTGTTTACATTCTTTCATAATTTCGAAACTAACTCTCACTATCTCTGTGTCCATATTTTTTCGTACTCTCGAAACCAATTCCTGTGTTATCTTAAGTCTAACAAATCCCGAGTATATATTTCTGTCTCTTATCAGATATTTTATCAATTGAAAAACTATAGGAACTAAATAAATAATTTGCAACTACGCTTTTGTAAATATTATCTGTATCTTTTCCTAAAATTTAAGTAAAATCTTGATCAAAATATTCCGCCTTAATGTTTTATATGTGTTTAAAGTTTTCTTTAACGGCAAAGAATTGTAGGTTCTTTGGAAATTTGATTTCGGATTCGGGAAAAATTAGGATTCTCACCGTTTCTATAGTTTTTAATTCCTTATAATTTTTCTTTCTTTATTAACCATACAGTGGTTGTTGCTTTCGTTACAGTTGAGATCCTGTGCGCATCACTTTATTATACTAATTATTGGTCTTTGAGCTAAACAAATAATCGTTTTCACCAATAATGTTGAATATACAATTTTGTCCACCCATCAAAAACAAATCAATTTGTCACTGGGATGAGCTCTTCACCCAGTGACAGCTTAACAGCCTATTCACATGCCTTAAAGGAGAAAACACAGAAGACTCCCAAGCACCCACTCTGTAAAATGTTTTAACAAACAACAGCAATGAAATACTCATCTTTAATTTTTTAAATAATGGCTAGAATCGAACCCAAAACATTCCATTGCATTCTATTACGGTCATACTTCTATGAGTTCGAAAAGAAAGATTTTGAGTTTCTGGATTTCACAAGCATTCTAATAGGGTGAATACTCAAAAGAACCAATAATTTATTAAAAGCAATGATATTTATCAATATTTTATTAGTGGTATTTAGCAATATTTTTAAAGCAATATTTTATTAAAATTTCGGATGCTTCCTTTCAGAATGTAAATTGTCTAATGTAACGAATGAAAATTTATATTCTGGATTTCATATATTGATGGAAAATAAAAAAAGAATAAAATCTTTCATTTTTATCTCACTCACTCACTCACTCACTCACACACACACACACACACACACACACACACACACACACACACACACGTATTATTTTTCAATCAAAAAGTATTAAAAATGTCTTCTTTGCATTTATTATTATAATTTAATAACTCTCTTTGTACCAACAACAAAAATGTCACGTGATTGAAAAAAGATAACTCCCTCAAAAACGCATTCCTTATCTGATAAATTTTCTATTTTTATTAATATTTATACATTTTTTGTTATTATGTAATATAAATTTATTAAATGTAAAACAATAAAATATAGTAATACTATAAAATTAAAATTATATGTTAGATTTTAATATTTTATTAAAATATAAAAAATATTGTTTTAATAATAGATAAAAATTTTAATCAGAGTCATACAATCAAATTTCACGTAACCAAAATTTCAGCTTGAGTAAGGTAAGTTATCCCAATCGATTTCTGGCCATCGATATACAGTTGAATGATATCCCTTAACTCAATCTATAGACCAGAATTTTAAAACATGATCAAACGAAATAGACACCAGAGTAAGCAGCCTCACCGTATATGGTTGACCTTGGTACTAAACCCACGAACATTTTTCTAAACAAGCTACCGTGGTTCCCCTTCAAATTGAAATTTTTCGCAATTCTGCAGAAAATTTTGTAAAAAATCCTTAATTTTCTCACACAAAAACACGTATGCTATCGAATTAGAATAAAGTGAGTATTGATAAGAATAATCGTCTGGGGATGAGTCCGGTCCATCCCATTCCATGCCTCATGATGACCCCCATGAGTTCCTCATTATTGAACAAAACAGATGCACCAGTATCAAAGCGTTACCAGAAAATCCACACCAACAACCAAAAACCCCAAATCTTGTTAGTTCCGGATCGGATTTTCCACTTCGATGAGCCTCTTCCACGCCATTCCGGTACATGACCCCCTCCCAGTCTCCCTGGAGACTGAGGACCCCCCCAACCCCCAAAGAACCGAGATCACTATCTTCCCGGGGAAAGTCCCGAGAAATCAAAAGAATTCAAGAATTAATGAGCATAATGACCATGAGGGGCCTGCTTCATCTGGCATCAGGTCCTCCTCGCACTTATTTCAGGGTTGGGTGGAGATTTAGGTAATATTAAGGGGCGGGGGAGGGTAGAACATTCCCGAGGGGAGGGAGGACGCCTACGTTTTAGCCAGTGTCCAGTGCCGTATCCGGATTGCATTGGAAGACTTATTCGATTAATGCGTAGCTCACATTCATCAGTGTAGATCATTCTCAAGGTATGAGTCACTGTGGTTTAAGAATAGATGAAGTGAGAATATTCTCGTGTTTAAAAATTAGAATCTAATAAACTGACCATTATACTTTTTTTTCTCAAATTCAGAAATTAGAATTTGCTCATACAAAATGGGAGAGATGAATCGTTGATAATAAATTAATAACAGAATAATTTTTTTAAATTATACTTATATGAATTATTCTCGTTTCATTCACTGGTAAAGAATAAATCTAAAACACTTTTTATACCTTCCATTACTAAAACAAAGGTTAATAAGGCAAGAGGTAATACCTGTTACTGTAATACACGTTACAATGTTTATTGTAATACCTATTACAATGTTCTTTTGGATATCTTTCGCGTATTTACCTTAAGGGAGGTTTGTTTTCTATCACTGGTCAAGAATAAATCTAAAACACTTTTTATACCTGCCGTCACAGAAACAAAAGTTAACGAAGCAAGAGATAATACCTGTTACTTTAATAACCGTTACACTGTTTAGTGTAATACCTATTACAATGTCTTTCGAATATCTATCGCTTATTTACCTTTAGGGAAGTTCGTTTTTACTGATCAAGAATAAATCGAAAACACTTTTTATACCTTCCATCACTAAAACAAAGGTTAACAAGGCAAAAGGTAATACCTGTTATTATATGTTTAATGTAATACTTATTACAATGTTCTTTCGGATATCTACCTTGTATTTACCTTTTGGGAGGAGTTTTCAAAGATAGTGATTTTCTTCGAAAGATAGTCATGTTCAGAAAATAATTTCAAGACAATCTTTTCAAAGATATTCATATTTACTTGTTATAAGAAAAATGTCCAGATATGATTCCGATGAAACCATTCCGATAGAAATTCATGCAGAAAACAGTAACGTAGCATCTATCACTTGTTACTCAGCAGTGGCTAGAAACGAACCAGGGACCTTCCATTCTATAGATCTCTGTCCTACCCATGGAGAGTCCCCTTTGCGTAATAACTAAAATAACTTAATAATCATTGTCATTCACATATTAATAAAGTGATTTTTGTTTTTAATAATCTTTCAATTATAACAGCCACCCATACGGCCCAGTGTGGGGATCCTGTATGTATGGGTTCGAATCCAGAATGAAGGTACAAATATCACATTTCTTCCACTTATGTAGAATATTCATCCATTAGTGTATTTATAGAATTAAATGGTCAATGGTCAGTTACGCTTAATGGCGATGTTAATATGCAACAATAGCAATAATTTAAAAATAAAAAGATCCAACATTATCTAAAACATTTCACTTCGTATTTATAATTATGCTTAAATTGCAAAATCTGTGTTTTTTCCCGTTATATCTAAAATGAAATAAATTATATAAGTTTAAAATGTAAGAAGGTTTTCAAGTAGTAAATTATTATTTAATTTTAAAAACTGATTTTACTTTTCCATTAAAAAAAACTAGACATATGCAACTACAAAAGAATTCAAAAGCATTATTACTTAAAACAATTTTTATTTAACAATTTTAAAATAACATTTTAGTATTTAAATTCACCTTTTATTTAACTTCATTTCTCTTTAAAATTTATTAATCAAATAAGGTAATAATTCAAATAATATTTGGTTAAACATTTATTCCTCCTATAATGTAAATTTCATGCAATCTCACTTAATTAAAATATACTATTTCAAACATAATCCCGTTTTCATCACAGGAATTACATTTATAAGCCTTGAAAAATCAATCTATAATTATTGAAAGCTAACTTTTACATCCACCACTAACAATGGACTAGTTATTTGTCTGTTGGTAAGTCATAATAATCGTAACTCAATGTATATATGTATTTAAAGTATCTGCATCTAAATTATATTAAGTCATCAAAACAGTTGCTAACGAGTCTCTTAAAATTTGAGGCATAATTCGAGTGAAAACTGTAATTAAATACCCCCCCCCTAGAGTGAAACTTAATAGTTGGCGAATTTTGCCTCCAGAGTATAATTACTCCGTTGAACATGACGACTTTCAGAATCTTCCTCTCTGACATCATAGCAGGAGGCTTAATGGATTATTGTAATGCGATACTATTGACGATGGACCAATCAGCGTATGATGTAGATTCTATTCTTTTCCCGCCATTCATTTGGGGTAAAAAAAAAAAAATTATCTGTTCTATCTGCTTCTGTAATTTTGGTGATGAGGGAAAAGACAGAAGGGTAAAAAAAAAAAAAAAATCGTCTGATAGGGAATGTTTTCCATTAGGGTTCATCCCTTTTTGTGATGTAATTAAAAGATCTTCCCTCCCCAAAACCTGGTTTCCAAACCAATTAAATCTCCCGCCCTCAAATGCGATTGCCATCATCGATTCAATATATCGGAATCGAATCGAATCGGGCGTTAATGAAAGATGAGTCACGGGCCGAAGGTATTGGAGGCGGGTTGTCCGTTTCAAAGGAAAGTCAGACCTCACCCCATCCCTCAGTCTCCCCTAATTTGGGGAAATGAAAGAACCCGTCGGCACCCTCTACTCCCCCCACCACCTGAAAAGGGGGTGTTTGGGGAAGAAAACGTGTTTTTTTGTTATTTTTATTGAGGGGTTGAGAAAGGACGGAGTGAAATATATAAGCAAGGGAGATCTTGTTTTTCTTCCTTGTATCCGATATAATCTATTTGTTTTCGAAAAACTGGTGGTACCAAGCAGAAAATAAAAAAAGAGGATGTTTCAAGCTTCAATGACTAATTAAATGATCTGATGTTTGTAATTTCGCAAAGGAAATGAATCGATTTGTTAAGAGCACGTCATTTGTTTTTATTTAACGTCTGCTCATTTAGTTAAAAATTCAAACGTCTTGTTTTGGTTAACCAACCAAATAAATTGGAAGTTATAAACAATCGCTCAAATGATTTGATCTATTATGTTTCCTTTTGTTCAAGCATGTTTTATTCTGTTGCATGTTTTATTCTATTAATGATTGTTTACTGAAAATTGTGATTATCATATATATTAATTTATTTTTTGACAATAATGCCGATCTTCGGTGAAAGTGGAAAGTAACAGTGCGATTGTATCGCCATCTATTTACTGTTGTGTATGTTATCAAAATCCATAATATTATAGTGATATGGCTTATCTCATACCATCCATTATGCCGTTGTTATAGTTTCCATTTATGCATGAATTTCTAAATTTAAATTTCTATGGGTGAATACAATATACTCATTCGGTATAGTATAGGATATTCGGTATAATCTTCTAATCAAAGATTATAATTCCTTTGATTAAATATGCTTCTATTTCTTATTTAAAAGTTATTCGGTTCAGAAAACTAAAATTTTTTTAAAAAATTCTGTACAGATTCATACAGAGATATACCCATCAACGTCTGTCCTTATATTGATTTTAAGAGTTTCTCCCTTTTTTATCAACGTTTTTCGATTTAATATATATTCATACAGAAGCATACTCATGAAGATCTATACTTTATTCATATAGAATTCTATCCTCTTGTTTTAAAAGTACTTAAACTAATGTTGTTGTTGTAAGCCAGCCAGGCTGGCAATATGGGGTGCGGTGCTCCACTTTTCCAACTGAACCATATTTAGTGTGGAATCCGACTTCCTCAGTACACACATGCCATAGGTATCCGTTTATAGGGTAGGCAACCATTCACATACAAAGAAAGTATAAAGACAAGAAAGAGAGAGAAAGAACATCCATGCCCGAGCCAGGATTCGAACCCAGGTCCCACCCATCTGTAGTCAGGTACGCTAACCACTAGACAGGTTGGGCGGCATTTAAACTAATGTATATAGGTTAATATACAGATACATTCATTGACATCTAAATTTCATTAGTATGTATGATTTCCTATTCCCTTGTTTAAAAGTGTATTTGTGTAATATGACAATTACATGTTAAATTTATATATATATATATATATATATATATATATATATATATATTTCTGTAGGTCGGAATCAGTTATTTCTTTATAACTTCTCAGGATAATTATTATTTATTAAGGCATTTTCTATTATCTTTATATTCACATATAAATATTCTAGTTTTTTTGGGTTTAAATATGTAACAATTATTTATATATATAGACACAAAAACTAGTACCTTTTCACTTTTCGACTATAATAAGGACAAAACATAAACAATATTATACTTGTAACACAATCAAATGCAATAATATGATATCTCGATTTTTATTTGATTATGGTCATGCATTTTATTTCAAGATATAATGAAATAGCATATGAGATTGCTGGATACGGATATGAGATAACTTATGAATTGCAGATGTTTAAGATAATTAATTTTAATTTAATTATCTAACACTCGAAAATTGGAATTTTTTTTAAAGATAAAGTATATTGAAAAGATCAAGTATATTGTAAAAAAGAAAAAACTTATTAAAAAATTAAGACTTAAGAAAATACATGTGTTTTGGAAAAATTATATCGTGACTCAATTATAAAATTAAAACTGTTATAATTACTTTATTTAACTTGATTCTGAAAAATTTCATTTATAACGTTTCTTAAAAAAAAGAAAAAAAATTGAGTTCATGTAATACGAGTAAAATATAAATAATTAAAACATTTTTATTCGAGAATATTTTTTTCGTCTAATTTTCCTTTTGATTTATCAAATTTCCACCTGGAACTAACGATGACTTTTAATTCGATTTTTGTCAATTCTAATGAAGAAATAGAAATAAAATTACACAATTTATTCTTCAGAAAATTTTTGAGCTAATTCACCCCTTGATTAGTCCATCTAAAAGTAAAAGTCAAATTAAATAACAGTCCAGTCTTTCAAAAATTGATTGCTTTTGAATTATACTTCAGATTTTTTAAATACCAAGAGGATTGATTTTACCTGATAATTTCAGAACGGAATTTTATTTTGGTTTCAAGTTGTATTTCTTTTTTTAACCAAAAGATCATTGTTAACAAATGATTACATGCGGTAATATCTTTTAAAAAAATTCAAAAATAGTGAAATTATATACTCAAGTATATTATTAATATAATATTAATTTATATACTCAAGTATAATTAAGATTCAAAAATAATGAAATTATATACTCAAGTAAACAGATTACTCACCAAATATTCTTGTGACTTACCAGCAGAAACTTGCAATTAATTTCTGATTTAGTTCAAAATTTGCCATGTGTTTCAAATTCAGATTTTGAATATTCGAGTTGAAGATTTCACATTAATTTATGGTTGCTGTAGTTATTTAGATAAGTTGTTTTATTTCCTTTAATTTAATACATTAGTGCGATATTCTTTCTAAAGTGGTATGAATATTATATGAATACGAATTTTTTTAGGAATTAAATAGGAACGCATTTGTGAGCATTAATATATTTACATCATTTCACACCTATGACTTATTTTGTACTACGTTTCCATCCTAAGTTGTTGTTGTCTTGTGGAAGCCAGGCTGGCAGTATGGGGTGCGCTGCTCCACTTTTCCAATTGAACCGTAATTTGGTGTGGAATCCAACTTTCTCAGTACACACATAGTTTATACACATAGATATCTGTTTCAGATACACATAGGTATCGGTTTATAGGGTAGGGGACCATTCACAACTCATTCATACAAGAAAATGATAAAGACAGGTGAGAGAGGGAGAGAGAGAAAGTACATTCATGCCAGAACCGGGACTCGAGTCCTGGACCTTACGTTAATGTGCCCTTTTGTGAAATTTAAAAAATTTTGTCCACCCTTTTCGTGATGTGGGACAGTGATACGACTTTTCTTCGTCTGAAATTACAGTATATTATTTACTCAGACTACTCTAATTTCTGATACATGTAATTAAACATAAAAAGTTCCTATTATACAATGCATTTAAATGAATAATTCAATTTAGTAGGGTATAACTTTTCATACTTACTTACATGCATATTAAAATATCCTATTTTATCAAAATCTAGAGTTTAACGTCTAAAATTTTAAAAAAATCAAAATACTAGAAAATTTAATAAATTGTTAGTAATTTGATAATTACGATAAAAAAAATTTTTTTTTTCTTTGAATGTTGCTAAAACTATCGATTGCTTCTAAAACCTTCTTGTCCAAATAGTTTATGTATATCTGTATTATTTTCTGACATACACATAACAGTTGGCATAATTATCTAATTAAGTAATTAATTAATTAGATAATTACGATAAAATATAAATATTATTATTATTATTATTTTTTTTTTTTACTGTTTCTAAAAGGTTGATTGTTTCTGAAACATTCTCGTTCAAACCATGCATATTTCAGTATTATTTTTTGACATTCACATAACATCTGAGACGTAATTATCTAATAAATTAGTAATTAGATAATTTGGACAAAAATTCATGAAAGTAAGAAGTGTAATTAATAGTAGATTTTTCGACTATTACTGAAACTGTGTCGATTGTTTCTGAAATATTCTCTTCCAAACAGTGTCTATCTCAGTATTATTTTCTACACACACACACATATACCCTCCCTCTTCAATGACTTATAAAAGAGAAACGGTTCAAACCTTCTGGTTCGAGGTTATGTCAGCCACAGCTACTGCCGACAGTCACCATAAGCTCTGGGAATAGGAAACGATGACATAAATCAAGACCCGAGGAACTTGTAGGGAATCGGGCGTAGAGGGAGACAAATCAGGCGAGACAAGGAGATGGGGTGGAGGCAGGGATATCACTTTTCGGCAGATATATGAGTTTGTCCCCCCCCCCATCCAAAGGGAGAAGTGAATCTTAAATGAGGGTATCATCTCTTCAAACAGGAATCAAATGGAGAAAACCATTTAAATATTTATTAAAAATTTATTATGGAGCAATGTTTGCCGAGTACTTAATGTTCATTAAGAGTAATTGGTTCCATCAGTTGCATGTTAATGGTGTCTCTAGATTTGGATGATAACGTTCTGATAAACTTAAACTGAAGTTGGCTGTTATTGTTTGCATTAATTAATTTTTAATAACACTTCTCTAATTAGCAGAAATGATTGCATACACTATATAAATATTTACATAACCATTAAGTACAGTCGATTTCTCATTCTTTTATCAAATATTGCATTTACTTACAGTTGTAAAATTCTAAATGTAATTGTAAATTTGTCTCCCGTACTATACTTACATATTCCTATTTCCTTAACTTTTAAAAAATATTTATAATTTTTTTGCAACTTTATTAAATGAAAGAATGTTTGTTAAGACTCCATATGTTGGAAAAGGTGTAACCATTTTGAGAGAAATACGTTTATACCCAGGTCATGACTAGTCACTTAATTTTTGTTCAAAATTATTGGTTTTTAAATAAGTTTAAATGCTGTGCAATTTTTTTTTCGAGTGTCAGCCAGGCTGGCAGTATGGGTGCACTGCTCAATTTTTTCAACTAAACCTTAATTTTAGCGTCTCCGATTTCTTCAGTACACACATGACATAGGTACCCGTTTATAGGGTAGGCAACTATAAACACTTAATTCATACAAGGAAAGGACAAAGACAGAAGAGAGAGAAAGTATATCCCTGCCCAAACCAGGACTTGACCCTAGGACCTCCCTATCCGCAGTCAGGCACGCTGACTACTAGACATGATGGGTGACAATTGATGTTCAATAGTTGGTCTTTTATACATACAGATCTAATTATTGAAATATAAGTCTAATATATGATTCGATCTTTATTTATAAAAGCAGCCACTTAATTATTTTATTTATTTATAAGTAATATATTATGATAATAAGATTATATATAAATTTTATAGAAAAGAGAACATTTTTATGTTTTTAGACTTCATTATAACATAATATATACTATCATGATTTATTTATTCAATAATTTCTGTCTTTTATACAGAATATATATTTATATAATACATTATATCTTTGTATACTAGCTTTTCAGGATTTAAAGTTTTAAAAAAAATAAAAACATTATTAGCTTCTCAAGTGCGTAAAAATAAAATATGATTTTTGTTTGGGTATCAAAAACTATTTAACATTTTCATATTAAAAGCATCATGATTCAATGTTAATAATTTCCATGCTGATCTTATTTTACCCATAAAACAGAATTTTAATTACAAAACTTCTACCTTCCATTCTTTCAAGAAATTAGTTTATTAAACAAACAAACCTAATGAGAGCGGCCAACTAAAAGACTTGTTAGCATCTTCCACGTATTATAACCTTTCAGGAAGATTTTTCATAGATAATGAGCTGCATTTATATGTTGCAATGGAGAAAACCTGGAAAACTCCCATGCATCTATTAAAGCACGTGTACTTGCAAAAAGCAAAAGCGAAACATTATCTTTCTTGCTCAACAGTAGCAGGGATTAAACTCGGGACCTTCTACTATGGAGAGCTGATCCCTGCAAATAATCAAAGGTGATATTTTAGTTTGTTTATTAACTTTATTTTTGTCTGACTTTGAAAATCAAAGCAGGTAAAGGTAGTTAAGTTTCTCTTAATTTTGAACCATGAATGAGTGACTAAGTTGACAACTGAACTGACAGCCTCTGAGCGCATGTGACTGAAGAAAGCAGAAACGAAGTATTCATCTTTCTTGCCCAACAGTAGCAGGAATCAAACCTGGGACCTTCTACTCCGGAGAGCACTATCCTGCTATTGGAAACGGTGAGATCTTAGTTTGTTTATTAACTTTATTTTGCCTGACTTTGAAGATCAAAGCAGTTGGAGATAGTTAAATTCTTCTAATTTTGAACCGTGGTTGTGTGACGGAGTTGATAACTGAGCTGACATTCTTCTATTAAAATTTTTGCTTCACACTCACGAGGAAAAACATTGGAATTTAACTTTGTTTTCCTAGCATAACTGTCTTCGATAAATCCAGGTATCGAACGTGCTTATATTCCGATGATTTTTTTATTAAGATTATTAAAAACCTGAAAATATGCCCAGGAATTGAACTCAAGTCAGATTTCACATTCACAGAAACATTTTTATCAGTGAAATGACAAGAGGTTTAACATATTGCAACGGACTATAAATAAGATACGAATCTCTCTGTGTGTTTCCCTGTCTCCCTTTACGAACCTTATTCTTCAGTGAATAACCTAGACAGACTGATATGCAACGTCTGGGGGGGGGGCAGTCAACCTCAAAACAAATCCTAACTCAACTTACAAGCTCTATTCCGCATCCACCCCTGAAAAATAAATAGCACAATAAACAGATCCGGGAAATCAGAACTTTTTTTTCAACATCTATCTATCAAGCGATCCCGCATTTCACCTCCCCCCCCTACAGGGATTAGAGAGGGACAAGCCCCTCAGTATACTTTTTCGAACGCAACATCCCCTGTGGGAAGCTACAAAATCGGTCGGTTGAGATTTCAATCGTTTGATCCATTTAAAAGGATGGAATTACAACAATGTTTGCGGTCCTTCGATTTTCTTGTATTCTCCTAGTCCGTTCAATGGATGGAATTTTTTTTTTCTTCTCATTTTCCTCCCTCCTATTTCATTTTAATCCTTGTTGTTCGCTACACCCCATTAGGAAGGGTACGATGCAACAGTACAAACGGGGATTCGTCCTTTTGGAGATGAATCGATCTTATCGTCGCGCCAGATTTAGTGATGTTCAGTGCCTCTCCCACGCATTATGCTAACAAGGTATTATCCGGGCTACTTTCATTTAACTTTCTTCTTCTCGAGTTGCCATTGTTCTGAATTTGCATTTTATCTCGAGCCAACGATCAGCCAATTGCCTCTTAAATAAAAAAAAAAAAAGAGAGAAAGAGAATAACGGTTTTTAAATTCAGTTGGGAATCACCTTGGTATTCGGATGATATATTTAAATGTTCACGTGCTTTTTCAATACCTTATTTTGATTAATTTACTTTTTGAAGAGAAATTGTTGAGGAATAAATCAATTGTGTAGTGAAATCATCTTTGATCTTGTTTATAGATGACTGCATTTACGAATTTTCATGAAGTTCCTTCTATTGGTGTGATGAGTTGTAGAAATGAGAGTTCCATTTGATGTTGATGAAAAAATAAGAGACTGAGTGATTACGATTTTAAATGATGAATGGTTATGTGTCATTTAAGAACAATTAAAAATTCAATGTCCTTTTTGTACCTTTATTCTAGTACATTTTTTCAGTCTTAAAATTTTAGGATCTCGTGGTATGATTATGTTCTTTTGGAAGCAAGGTTTATGATTCGACTCTTGCCACTGGTGAACCATTTGAGATGCTTGATGAGTTTATGCCTTGATGAGTTTGAGATTAGTGCTATGGTCTTTTAGAACTGTTTAACGATCGACAGTTGATTTAAATTGTTAATATCCACCGCGTAAATTGCCTTTCGGTGTGGCTTTTCTCTGATCAAGTGCTATGTTCACATATTTAAACTTAAACTAAATCTGTGGCATGACAATCTATCAAGGGGCTAAGAGCTACCGAGCCTATATCTGTCTTCTTGACCGAAGCCTCTGCGGTTGAAGCATATATCCCGGTTATATGGTCAGCCTAACGACCAGTGCTTAGTTCCCAAGCATGCTTGTTTCACGGTTTATTGAAGGAATGTAAGGCTGAGTCTACCTTGCCTAGTTCGAGGATAGACTTTCGAGAAAACATTACCACTACATCACCGGGCTTCTGTATTCACATATCGCAAAGGAGAAATCTCTAAGAACTTCTAAGCATCCACTCTGACAGACATGTATGTGGAAAGTAGAGACCCAATAATTATGTCTCATTGTTCAGCATTGGCTGGAATTGAACCCTGTATCTTATGCTCCGAAGAGTGTTGTCCTGTCATTAGGCCAGGGAAATCCCTAAGGATGGATGTTTTTTATACAGCATAATAGACAGCCTAATAGCCGAATACGTTGTAAATCATTCTCATTTCCATCTTATAATTTGTCATCGGAATGACTTTTCATAAGTATGGCTCAACATTCAAGTGTCGCCACTTGAAATACTCCCAGGCACCTACCTCGATGGATGTCACTGCATAAGACACAGACACACGTGCAGGAAGGCCTTGTCTGTACCTCATATTTAAAGTGGATACAGAAGAGAGAAGTGCAACTCCCATTTCCCATTGTTAAACAGTGACTGGAATAGAATCAAAATGAAGAGCTTTGCCCAACTACTAGGCCACGTTGAGTCCTAGTGATATCAAGAAATTTTTCTAGGGTCCCTCCCTTGTAATACGTAAATACTGACCTTCACCAAGAATAAAATCTTTCGAGAAGACGCTGTTTCGGTGGATGTTCAAAATAATTACAATGGTCTTCAGATGTTAAACATTCCAATACTCATTTAAGCTGCACAATAAGCGAAGATATTGTCGCAATCAATTTGTACTACAAGATAATGTACAACAGAAGTGAGGACGCTTTTCTAGAACATTATCTTCATTTCATTGAACAGTTATTTTATCATATGTTGACACAACAAACAACTAGGTTCATTTAGTGGCTCCTTTCTCACCGATTGTCACGTATACGTGCCAGCAAGAAACACACTCAGTTCATGGCCGACACGCAGGCGTGACAGAGCGCTTTCTCGTTTACTCCTGGCCTTCACAAATTTGTGCCAGTGTCCTGGAATGTTTTAAAAACTATAATTTTTGACAAAATATGGCATTGTATGTGCAAATGGTTTCAGATGCATGTAGATTTGACCTTCTACTCGA
>JAPDSC010087026.1:260126-289357 GCA_026290005.1 Latrodectus geometricus | reverse complement strand
ATTTTATTTATTTCTTATTTAAAAATTAAGTATCATATAAATATGATCCTAGAAAAATTGCTTAAAAGCGTTTCTCCTTATCACAATACTGTATTCAATGAATAAAATCTAATGCTGTATATGAGTTGCTTATGATCGCGCCATCTAGGATTAAGCGGTTCATATTTGACTTAGATTGACAGTCATAATTAGAATAGTGTAAGTTGTTTCTATTGTTACGTATATCGGTAAATGTAAAATTATGTAACTGTATACTTAACTGTATATGTAATTATAGATAACTGTATATGTAATTATAGATGTTTCCATAGTTACATATATATGTATATAGCAGAGGTCAGTTGATTAAATGTGTTAATAAGAAATTTATAAAAGTAATATAACATATTTTACGATAAAAATGTAGATGGAGTTTTTAACTCTATTGTATAAACTGTAAAAAACATAGTTATGCAATTTTCGCTTATTGGAAGAATCTTGGTCTCCAATTGGTGCTTTTTTTATGAATTTACTATATCGAATAATGTAGTCAATGAACGCCTTGACTATAACTTGAAAAATGAGTTATCAATATATGATCTCTATGAATAATATGAACTTTTTCAATGTCAGAGCAATAATGGTTTTCGCTGTCATTTCGGTAATAATATTTAATTTAATAATATTTAAAAAAAGGTTAGAGTCTGGATCTAATATCGACACGAAACTTCAAATATCTAGTCTTCCATGCAACTGAGCGTGATATTTCGGCAAATATGTTAATATGGTAGAAAATGACCAAAACGTTTTCCTCCATTTTAATACACTACTGGCCATTAAAATTGCTACACCAGGAAGAAATGCAGATAACAAAATGATATTTATTGGACAAATATATTATACTAGAAATAACAAGTGGTTAAATTTTCAAAACATTTGGCTGGATAAATCCTGAGCAATCAGTACCCAGAACAACCACCTCTGGCAGTAATAACAGCAGTTATACGCCTGGGCATTGAGTCAAACAGAGATTGGATTGCATGTAATGGTACAGATGCCCATGCAGCTTCAACACGATGCCACAGTTCATCAACCATAGTGACTGGCGTTTGGTGACGAGCCAGTCGCTCGGCAACCATTGACCAGACGTTTTCTATTGGTGAAAGATCTGGAGAACGTGCTGGCTAGGGCAACAGCCGAACATGTTCCGTATCAAGGAAGGTCCGTACAATACCGGTAACATGCGGTCGGGCATTATCCTGCTGAAACATAGGGTTTCGCAGGGATCGAATAAAGGGTACAGCCATGGGTCGTAACACACCAGAAATGTAACGTGCAATGTTCAAAGCACCGTCAATGCGAACAAGAGGTGACCGAGACTTGTATCCAATTGCACCCCATACCATCACGCCAGGTGATGGGCCAGTATGACGAGGATGAATGCACGCTGCCAGTGTGCGTTCACCACGATGCCGCCAAACACAGATGCGACCATCATGATGCTGTACACAGAACCTGGATTCATCTGAAAAGATGTCATCTCGCCATTTGTGCGCCCATATTCGTCGTTGATCACACCATTGAAGGCGCTCTTGTCTATGAAGCAACGTCAAGGGAAGCCGCAGCCATGGTCTCCGAGCTGAGAGTCCATGCTGCTGCAAACGTCATCGAACTGTTCGTGCAGACACTTGTTGTCTTCCAAACGACCCCGTTTCTTGACTCACAGCTCGTGACGTGGTTGCACAATCCATTACGGCCATGCGGATAATATGCCAGTCTTTTCGGCTGCTAAGTATAGGTGGCCGTTGAGATCCCGCATGGCGTTCCTTATTACCGTCCTGAACCTATCGTTTCCATATTCTGCTAACAGTCATTGGATCTCGACCGACACGATCAGCAATACTGCGATAAGATAAACTGCAATCCCGGTACGCTACAATTCGACCTTTATCAAAGTCAGAAACGTGCTGGTACGCATTTCTCCTTCTTACACGAGGCATCACAACAACTTTTCACTAGGTAACAGCGTTCAAATGCAATTTGTGTATGAGGAACCGGCTGAACAATTTCCTCATTTAAACACAATGTAAGTGTCGCTACTGGCGCCTGCTTTGTCTGAATGCGCTGAGAAGCTAATCATTTGTATATCACAGCACCTTCTTCCTTTCGTATAAATTTCACGTCTGTAGCATGTCGCCTTCTTGGTGTAGCAATTTTAATGGCCAGTAGTGTAGATACTTCCTAATTTACATCTTCTGCTCCATCTAGTATTCCTTTCTATTTTTCAACTTACGTTCTTTTGTAATAAAAAATAAATGTGGTGCAATTTGCCTGTTATTTTTAAAAATAGAAAATGCTTTTACCAAAATATTCTTGCTAGTGTCAGACACGTAACGGAAAACATTGAAGAATTGGGGTATCATTTAATTCTGTTTTTGCTCTGGAAAATGCTGACATGTGTTGCTTTTGTGTTTCAGAAGATCCCTTTCGGCTAACTGCAGCCAGAGCACAGAGCTTCCTACGCTGATCGGTCGGACTGTCAAAGTGCTTCTTCCGGAAGGCCAGGTGAGCTCCCTTCTATTTTGATTCCTCTGCAGTCTTTCCTGATTCATACATACGAACGTTTCCTTTCCAGTCGGTGACGGTGTGTGTTCGTGATAATATGACTGTGGAAGATGTTCTGTGGAGCGCCTGCATCAAGAAACAGCTCGCCCCTTCAGACCATTTTCTGCATATCAAACAGGACAACGACAAATACTACACACCACCCGGAACCGAACTTTTCGATCAATTGGTAAGACTCTCTTTTCTCAAAAATTTGGTATTGATGAGAAAGTTGCAATGTAAAAATGTATAAAAAATTGAGAGGTTGCTTATATACTTTCAAAAGGAAAACCTTAATTTTTAGTGGGTAAAATGGTCATAAGTTTGTAATTGTATAATTATTAAAAATATAAGCCTACATATTTACAGGCTTACATTTAACAGTTAATAAAATTTATTCAAACAGTTGAGACGTTTAAAATTATTAGGATGTTTTGGTTCTTTAAATCGATTAAGCAAACCAATTAAAAACTTTGCTTCTGTTAATACATTTATTTATCATTTAAAACGTATACTGTATAATATACATTTCATAGTTTGAAGAAGAGATTGAAGGCAAGGCCTTCGAAAAGAGTTAAATTAAGAAAACTTATTTAAGTGTTTTTAAAAATTCTTGGTTTAGCATTTTTTGAATAGGTAAAAATGTACACTCGTATTCAGTCAGGATATAGTGAATCCGATTATTAGAAATACATTTGAGATTTTATTTTTTTTAAATAAAAAGAAAAACTAGAAGTAAGATAACACTGAGAAGTATAAACGTCTTCCTTTAAGAGAAATCTATCAACAGAAATGCTCATTCTTTAATTTGTGGCAATAATTATATAAAAAACTTATTATTTCATTCTTAATGTCACATTCTATCGTATCTAAATATTTTAAGTAAAGTATGTTCGGTGTTTTGGCATAGATTAATTTACTTGTAGTATCTGTCATTTTAAGTTCTTTCATTACAATGTGTATCCAATCATAATGTTCCCATTTTCACATTATTTCCTAACTGTTCATGAATTTATTCTTCCAAGAATGAGCAAGATCTGATTAAAATAATGCAACTACGCGTATTTTCTATTTATTCTTATACATGACATTCCATGGTAATGTTACAGGCGTACGAAGCGGTGGAGATTTGTGCCAAAGTCCTCTACCAGGTGGAGCTCCTACGTTGCAGCCTGGAAGTTTTATTCGGGTTCGGGGTGGAGGCGGAACTCATAGAGAACGCCGATCACCAGGATGAACTATGTGTTTATGTCAGCAGGGTGGAAGAGAATAGCCAGGCATGGGAACAAGGTGATCATTCTAGCTTCTATCTTTGCAAAACCTTTAACTCGAAACAATTTATATATAATTGCCTATTTATTGTAAAAATGCAAAAAAAAGGCAAACAATCATAATCAAAAGATAAATTTAAGTATGGCAACTTATATACAAATTCCTTATAGATCACATGTTTTTCATAATTTTTTGTGCATAAAATTATATTTAAATGAAAATTATTTTTTACATTAAAATTTCTGATACATTTAGTTAAGAAAAATAACTATATTCTAATGACAAGTTGGAATTGTGTTTCCATTGACCGTACTGAGTTACAGTCACAAATATCGATTCGCATAACCAATAGTGCTGTAAAATACCTACTGAAACATTTCATAAGGTAAAATTTCAGACCAACGTTCAAATCCCATTGTTCCTTTTTAATATATATTAGTTGTTATTTATTATTATTAGTTGTTATTTTTTATTATTAGTTGTTATTTATTATTAATTGAATGGCAATATATTAATAAACTATATTTTGGAGAAAACCCCACCAAAATAAAGATGTTATAAAGCACAAAATTTAAATTATGATGAAAAAGTAAAAATTCTGAAAGATTTCACTCCCTGTCCCATTCATGTACTGTCAAATTTTTGGTTAACTTTTACACCACATAAGACGTACCTGAAAATATTAATTTTTGTTACTGTCTTTATGACGTGATATGATATGATGTGATGTGATAATTCTTATCACGCTAACCATATCAAATTATGCCATAAAATATATTTGCCTGATATGTAATAACCGAAATTCTTAATTATTGTAATAATTGCAGTAAAATGGTCCTAAATTTCAGCGACGCATTATTGATAAATTGTCACCTATCCATTTAAAATATTAACGAATAGTATAAACAGTATTTGGCCTAACCCAAATATGGTAATAGTTTTGAATTCAAGCTGCTTATAACAGATAAATATTAACTGATAAATACCTACATATGAACGATATAAAATGTAATTTCTCTAAAAACATTTTACAAAAATTAAATGAATACATAATAGCAGATAATATCTTTGGTGTTCTTTGCTTCGGAGATTAGCTGTTTTTATCATTTACAGTGTATATATGTAGTGATTTTTTTTGCAGGGTTGATCAAGGGGGACGAAATCATGGTTATCAATGGGGCAATCGTCAGTGATTTAGACATGATGTACATTGAGAGTGTGCTGCAGGAGGAACTTTCCCTCTGCATGATGATGCGGTCGGCGCGCACGGAGCCCCCGGACATGGCAGGGGTGATGCTGCGCACCACGGACGACTACATCGAGTCCCTCGTCTGCCCGCCTCCTCCTTCAGACTCGGTGATCAGCGAGGAGATGATCGACAAGCTCATCGTCCCCTCGCCCCTCTACGGTACATTATTTGCTATTATTCCTCTCCTTTAATACGTTGAATGGCAAAATGAGTTTTTTCTTTTAAAAAATCATTTTTTTTTCTGAAGTTGAAATTCGACACATTCCGATAATTGTGTGTGACTTTCATACGTTATTGATAAAACTCGTGAATATTTGAAAATATATTATATTGCATATTTTACTGACAGTCTATTATAATCAGATTGGTTGGAAATTTTTCGTTCTCAAAAGTATGTGTACTCGAAATATCTTTATTTTAGTTATCGTTATAACTTACAGAAGTAATTGCATTCGGATTTATATGTTGAAAAACAATCATCTTCCGTGACCTATGCATCCATCAAAATATACATAAATGAGGCTTCTTATGACCATCAAATCCATTGGGATTGAAATGAGAACTGAATGTCGATAACTTGCACAAAACGATTGTAGAGCTTATCATGATAACGCAATACATAATCATGCAATTTTCTGGCTCACATTCCATAAAGGCATAAATTGTTACTTAAGAAACACAATTTTTTGTCATCACTAATGGCCATTCAAAACTATGTAAGAACGATTACTGAGTAATATGGGAATTATCTGTGCCTTCTTCATTATTATTGATTATTGACATCCTTTTGTCAAATTACTAATGAAGCTGAGTGAAATGTTTCATTTGTCATTCTACTTCTTAATCACGTAGGTTAGTTCATCTACATCCTAAGTGGAATCAAACCCATAGGTTATTAAATTGAAGGCCAAAACGTTAATTATTGAACCGCTATTTTCTGGGAATATATGGGACCTAATGACGTCAATATCGATTCATAAATCTTTTTATTTTTGTTTGTCCTTTTATTTACAGTTATATTTTTGTGAAATAAAAAATAAAATTTATAAGAATATATGATCATTGATTGCTATAATGTTCCCTATATGCTCTGTATGGTTAAACAGATAATTTTCTGGTGTCCTAATTTTCTGATGCCGAGCTGGCAGTCCAATGAGAACAGCTCTTGGATCAGTGGTTTATTGTATTATATTTCCTCATCATGCTTGAATATTTGAAGTGATTCGGAATCCCTTTTGATTTTTTTAAATATCTATCAAATTTGATATTATATGCAAAAAGTAACTGTTGAGTGACAAACAAGTCAAATTTATTATGACATTTTCAAACAACTACATGGCGGAACAAAAAATTATGAAACTGTAGGGCATTACTGTGCCTCCCCCGCTTCCATCATTTTAAAGTTCTTTCAAAAAAAAATTAATTCTAAGTAAATATTTAAATCAAAAGGAAACACACAGCTTTACCTGCCTGCACAGATTATTTTAAATGGATACCATAACTATTCATTAAATTTTTATAACTATTCATATATTTTTAATGAAAATGCTATTTATGGTTTTATTTCCTTTAGACATTTATAATTCCTCAAAAGTCTTAGCAGCTACATATTTATTTTTATTTCAATTTTTTTTTAATTGAAATGCCAGTTTTTTTCAACGTAATGTTAAATAATTGCTAACTAATTCATTGTTAATGAAATGAAATTTCAAAATCATATCTTTAAAATTTAGATGCTGAGAATATTTATGGGTGGTCATTTATTTTTGATGTCTAACAAGAATTAAATGTACACTACTGGCCATTTAAATTGCTACTCCAGGAAGAAATGCAGATAACAAAATGATATTTATTGGAGAAATATATTATACTAGAAATAACAAGTGAATAAATTTTCAAAAAATTTGGCGGGATAGATCCTGAGAAATCAGTACCCAGAACAACCACCTCTGGCAGTAATAACAGCAGTTATACGCCTGGGCATTGAGTCAAACAGAGATTGGATTTCATGTACAGGTACAGATGCCCATGCAGCTTCATCACGATGCCACATTTCATCAACCTTAGTGACTGGCGTTTGGTGACGAGCCAGTCGCTCGGCAACCATTGACCAGACGTTTTCTATTGGTGAAAGATCTGGAGAACGTGCTGGCCAGGGCAACAGCCGAAGATGTTCCGTATCAAGGAAGGTCCGTACAATACCGGCAACATGCGGTCGGGCATTATCCTGTTGAAACGTAGGGTTTCGCAGGGATCGAATAAAGGGTAGAACCACGGGTCGTAACACACCAGAAATGTAACGTGCACTGTTCAAAGCACCGTCAATGTGAACAAGAGGTGACCGAGACGTGTATCCAATGGCATCCCATACCATCACGCCAGGTGATGGGTCAGTATGACGATGACGAATGCACGCTGCCAGTGTGTGTTCACCACGATACCGCCAAACACCGATGCGACCATCATGATGCTGTACACAGAACCTGGATTCATCTGAAAAGATGACGTCTCGCCATTCGTGCACCCAGGTTCGTCGTTGATCACACCTTGAAGGTGCTCTTGTCTATGACGCAGCGTCAAGGGAAGCCGCAGCCATGGTCTCCGAGCTGAGAGTCCATGCTGCTGCAAACGTCGTCAAACTGTTCGTGCAGACACTTGTTGTCTTCCAAACGACCCCGTTTCTTGACTCACGGCTCGTGACGTGGTTGCACGATCCATTACAACCATGCGGATAATATGCCTGTCTTCTCAGCTGCTAGTGATAGGTGGCCGTTGAGATCCCGCATGGCGTTCCGTATTACCGTCCTGAACCCATCGATTCCATATTCTGCTAACAGTCATTGGATCTCGACCGACGCGGGCAGCATTACTGCGATAAGATAAACCGCAATCCCGGAACGCTACAACTCGACCTTTATCAAAGTCAGAAACGTGCTGGTACGCATTTCTCCTTCTTACACGAGGCATCACAACAACCTTTCACAAGGCAACAACGTTCAAATGCAATTTGTGTATGAGGAACCGGCTGAACAATTACCTCATTTAAACACAATGTAGGTGTTGCTACTGGCGACAGCTTTGTCTGAATGCGCTGAAAAGATAATCATTTGCATATCACAACACTTTCTTCCTTTTGTATAAATTTCACGTCTATTGCAAGTCGCCTTCTTGGTGTAGCAATTTTAATGGCCAATAGTGTATTATTTAAAGTAACATTAAAGTAAGCTTGTTTCTAAAGTATAGGAAAGATAGACATTACTCGTATTCGCAGTAATGTTTTCTGTATTCTTTCTTCCTGGTTAATATATTTATGAACGTTATCCGAAATAGTAAATGCTGCTCCAAATGTAACATTGATACTAATGGATATTTGCGGATCTACAATAAAGTGCCTAATCATGTAAATAAGCAACCAAAAGTAGCCAAGCGAAAAGCAATCTGAAATTCTTAGACTTTTAAATGATATTTTCAAAATACTCAAGATGAACTGCTAGGTATTGTAATATACTTTTCCTGATTTAAATTTTGTATAAAAGTATTTTTACAATTTTTTATTTACTGAGAAATGAGAAAGATGCCATTTCGTTTTTCTGAGAAAAAGATGTATTAGCTAGCAATCAAATATGCGTAAAGAAAAAAAAAAATAAATAAAAATGCAATGTGAAAAGTTGTAAACATTTGAAGAACATTTGATGTATGACTCGTCATTATCCAGAACCATATATTGCAAAATTTATTTTAGGAATACGTTATGGGAAAAATAATCTTTTTGTTATCATATTAAAAGCAGTCATAGAGAAATGGAGGCCACACAAATATATACTAGTATTTCTATTTTTATGGTAATCTCGGCATCGTTTTAATTGCGAGGACCATGAAAATTAAATCGTACCATTTATGCATGTGAATTAGTATCTATAGATTATACGTACTATCATCATGTTAAAATTGTGTGAAACTGAGTCTAATATTGTAGACTCTCCTGAGTTTCTGTGATCCCATTTATTAATTTGTTGTCAATTAAATGATATTTTGAGAAATGTATATCCTCCGTTATCTTCTTTATACTCCTCTCGACAATCGTTACCGCTGTTATTTTCTTGATTCAAGGTTATTCTGTTCAATTCATTCATTTGAATATTCATTCAGGTAAAATTCACTATTTCTTGTTAACATTAACATCACAATGAAAAATCTGTATTCCCACTGATTCTAAAAATTGTATCTCCACAGGGGATATGGACAAAGAGAAGTCTCCTGAGACGTCTGGGCGGCCGACACCGTCTCCTACTCCGATGCCTTCCCAAGACTTGCTGACAGGCCAACTCTCTGCTGAGCAGATAGAGACTTTAATTAAAGTGAGTGCAAGACACCTTATCGTTTCGTTTACCATTTTTCTAATATACGCTTTTAGAAAAGTCTTCGGCACCAACATACGTATTTTCATTTACTGTAGATGACTCGTATATCACAATTCTAGTGTGACTCGTTAGTTAATTTGCTCACTGTGAAGATGACATGCTTGCGTCATTAATTACTCTATTAAGTGTGAAGGAAAAGGTTATAAGTATTTTGTTCATTGATGGATAGCACACGTACCACAAATGTGGCACAGCACATGAAGACACATTGAGAAATTTTAAAAACTGAAAAAAATAAAGTCGTTTTCAGGAACATTCTCAAAATACATGAAATCTCAATATACTTACTCTTCAAACATGATATAACAGTTTTTTACTGGTATGGAAGCGTTCATAACTTACTGAATTATGAATTCCCTCATAAATGGATTAAAACAGATAGTCCAATTCCCATGCCCACTCCGGTTATCTGGTTTTACAAATATTCTTGCATCTAATCGGCATTATGTTAAAAGTGTACTGTACTAAAGTGACAACTCTGAAACTGTTTTTTAAGCAGGTTGGAGATTCAATTGCGACAGTTGGTACTTGCGTATTAGCGTCACAGCAACTAATTTCGAGCCACTAATTAGTGCTTAATCTATAATTAGAAAATTTCTTTGAATTTCAATTGGCTTAAAAAGTTGTGGTGACGCTAATACGTAAGTATCCAATAACTATGACTCAAAAGCTAAAAGATGCTCTTATAGAAATTGTGCATTGATTAGATTTCTTCTGTACAGCTTGTGGATCTCATGTAAACCCCCTATCATTGAATAAATAAAAATTACTTTGCACCTCGATTGTTGCAGGAATTTAATTTATTGAAAATATGTTATATTACAGGTATTTCGAATTAGACCATTTCGACTTGTACATTAGATTATTGGGCTTGAATTTTTTCATTGAATTTAGTTGTCTTGGCGTAAATTTTGTCACCTTGTAGAATTTTCATTTTTTTTATCCAATATGTCCTTATGTACAGCTTGTATAGCAGGAATGTTTGCTTTATTTTGAAATGTAGAAAAAGAAAAATGTTGCCCTTTTATTAAATCATAAAAGGCAGGTTTATAACAATTATATATATAGACTAAAAGAGATAAGACTTTCATATTAAACGTAATTTTTAACTTTCCATTTAGAAGATTAGGAGTATTTTACAATTTCATTGTTTTTAGTGATAAACTGATGAGAAAAATCTTCTGAATTCTTTTAAATTTCAGATAATTCTTATTTTGTGAAAGATTAAAAATTGTTCTACTCTAGTTTAAAAGATCTTAAAAATAAATTTTAATGTATTAAAAGCATTCACATATTTGGAATCCGAAAATAATTGGTTATCTCAATAGTTTTTCAAAGTTTAATTGGAAAAAAATGTTCTAAAATCAGAACATTTTTATCTGAGACTTATTTTTATTAAAAATACAAATTTTAATTAAAATACATATTAAAGTAATATTTGATAAAATTACATTCTCATCTCAATTTTTAAGCTAAAAAAATATTTGACTCTTATAAATTTTGATCAGAAATCATTGCAGATGAAATATTTCTTCATGTTTTTGTCACAAATCTAAATTTTATATCAGGGCCGGCGCTAGCAGCTTCGCCGCCCCGGGCAAAGAGGTAAAATGCCGCCCCTTTATAACAAAAATTAAAAGAGATAACCTAAACCCTTTCCACGATTAATGGTAAAATAAAACGAGTAAAAAATTTGCAATCATCAGTAATGTTCAAGTTTTGATTAGCAAAAAAATACAAATTTATTTATTTGTTTTTGGCACTAAATTAAAATTAGGGTTGCGCAGAAAAAAAGGAAAGAGTCATTTCTGGTGCATAATCATAAAATCTAGAACAGATATTAAAAAAAAAGTAAAACAAATTATAAAACCACTAAATATTAAAACTTTATTACTTATTAAAAATACATTTAATCCGATAGTTGAAATTAAAAGTGTTTTTTTCTCACTTTTAATTCTGAAAATTGTTTTATAATTTCTTTAACATTAATTTTTTCAGCCAGGTCATGTTCGACGGCTATTGTTGTTAAGCCGTTTAGTCGATCCTCGGTAGTTGTGGAGCGTAAAAAATTTTTAATTAATTTTAATTTGGAGAAACTCCTTTCTCCATTTGCCACACTTATTGGGAGAGTCAGCAATATTCTTAAGACTATACCAAGATTGGGAGCAAAATCCAGGTTCGATATGAATTTTAAAATCTCAACTGGACTTTCTTTTTTGTTTAGCAAAGCCAAAACAGCTACTATCTCGTCTGCCAAGTTAAGCGCGTTTATATCGGATGAATTCCCATCTGTCAACACTGTTTCTAAATCTTTACAATACTTTATAATGTCGTTTTGAGGAATATCTTTTAAATCAGAAATATTGTATAAAAATTGGAAATAGTTGCTGTGGGTACTGATCAAATCAAACCTGGATTCAAGTGCATTGATAGCTTTATCTAATGTAAAAAAATAAAATTCTGCCTTATATTTCAAAACAGGATCTTCTATTGGATCATCTTTCGCCTCATAGTCGAAATTAACATTCCTTCTTCGAACTCTATGACGTGGCTGGGTGAGCTCAAAATTAGCTGGTATGTCAATTTCGTCTGCGAGTTCTCGAGCATCGCAAAGCATTTCATTAAAGGCTCTGTCCGATCTAAGATCCTTGAAAAAATCTTTACAATTTTTCAAGAGCTCCATAGCAGATGGTAAATCATAGTCTTTTGTCTGCAAGAGATTACTTATAGGGTTGATACAATTTAAGATTTTGTACCAAATTACAATGCAGCATAAGAATTTAAATTTTTTAACACAACTTAATAATCCAGAAGCCTCAACTCTTATAGAATTGTCAACCTCCGAGTTATTACAAACAGAAAGTAAAGCATCGTATATCCCTCCTAATTGATACCTTAGTGGTTTTAATGCATCTATTCGGCTTTCCCAACGAGTCTCACTTAAAGGTTTCAAAGTAAGTCCGGAAACATATTTTAATAATATGGCCCATCGAAAAGTTGATGAGGAAAAAAACAGATATATTTTTTGGACTATATTAAAAAAATTGGCGGCTTCGAAGGATGCTTTTGCCACGTCATTAACTACCAAGTTTATTGAGTGGCTGCTACATGGAAGGTAAAATGCTCTTGGATTTAACGCATTTATTCTAGATTGTACTCCCGATTTACTGCCTCTCATGTTGGCCCCATTATCGTAAGCCTGTCCCCTCATATCCTGCAAATTCAATCCCAATGTTTCAAGTCTTTTAAGTATTAGAGATGAAAGTTCATATCCAGTCGATCTTTCAACCGGAAGAAATCCTAAAAAGCTTTCATTAATTTTAATGGAAACCTCCTTGGGATTGGACTTGTCAATGGATACATACCTTACTAAAACTGTCATTTGCTCGATCTTGCTGATATCAGGAGTGCCATCTAGAATTATTGAATAATATTTAGCTTTTTTAATATCAGTAATAATATGAGATGTTATATTTTCAGCTAAAAGAATAATCAATTCATTTTGAATTTCTTTTCCGAGATAGTGCACTTTGGCTTCTTCTTTTTTAAGCACTCTGCGGATATGCTCTTCCATTACTGGATCAAACTGAGCAAGTAATTGAATAATTTGTAAAAAATTACCGTTACCGAAATCGTAAAGTTTGTCACTTGTACCTCGGAGGGCTAAACAATTTTGAGCAAGCATTTTTATTGTTGAAACAATTCATAGAAGCACCTCGCTCCAATAATTTATTTCTGCGGTAATAAGTCTTTGTGAATGACTGTCAATCGTTTTAGAGTACTGTATTCTTTGACTTAATTCAATCCAAGACTTTTGACTTTCGATATGTTTTTTAGAGGTTTCATGTTGATTTAAAGTCTTAGCGAGGTGTTTCCAGTCATTAAAACCTCCAATGGAAAGGGAACTTAAAGTAGAACCAAAAAGTTTGCAGCAAAAACAATAAACACAGTCTTTAGTAGTTGAATAAACTAACCAGTTACGCATGACTTTCTCACCATTTTTCATATTTCTCAAATAATGAAGATCGCTAAATCTTCGACCGGTATAATTATACGGAAAACTGTATTCTTTTAATGGTTGAGGTAGTCCTTCTTTTACCAAAAAATATATTTCTGCTTTTGATAAGCTAGTTGGCCAGGAACTCGGATCTGAATTTATTCTTGTACCAAGTGCCTCTTCTTTAGATATCCCTGTAGTAGGTTCAGTACACGGTCCTGGAGTAGGTTCAGTAGACGTCCCTAGATTTTCTTCAGTAGACGTCCCTGGAGTAGGTTCAGTGGACGTCTCAGGAGTAGATTCTATGTATGTTTCTGGAGTAAGCTCCACTTTAGCAATATCGGTATCTTGATTGGTACTGGCTTCATAATTAAGATTTGAAGCAGCTTCTAATATTCCTGTGTAATCATCATTTCTTTTCATTTTTTGTAGATAACCTAACAGACTTCCAACCTGTTTTTGACGTTGAACTTGCTTTTCGACTCTTTTTCTTTTATACTGAGCACCCGATAATTTTTTACGTCCATCAGCCATTATAAAAACAGACACAAATAAAATGAAGAAAATGTTTTTAAAAAAATCATTGTGTTTTATTTAAACGAAACAGAGACTTTTGCGAGTATTTTTCCGGCGACATTTTTTAAGGTAAAATGTAAAAAAGCACTTTATAATTAAGTTTGAATAAAACCTACATGTCAGCCATAGAGTACAAACTATTCTTTATCACTCTACCCTAAACAAAGCCAACAAAATTATCAAACTCATTTAAATTCAAATTAAAAAGCAAATTTTATTTTAACTTTTGAGCATAATATGAAATTAAATTCTGCAAACAATTTTAAAGAGACCGTGGTTTATACCAATGGATTAAAGTACCTATTCTCTATCGGACGATTTTCAAAAACCTTTAAAAACTATTTTAATAAAAATTTAAAAAAAAACAGAACCAAGAGAAAAAAAAACACTAAAAAGTTTAAAATTATTTATAACCAAATTTACTGCAGTAATGTAATGTAAAGTAAATCCATATATTTTAAAATAAGTAAAGGAAACCGTATTTAATAAGAAATAATAAGAAAAAATATTTTTTTCCACCCTATAATATTAGCACCAAAGGCTATTTGGATTTCCAGTGGCTTTATTCATATCAAATTTTTATTATTTTGGGAAACCTTTATTTTTTATCAAACCCTAAATGTTTCCCCCGAAATTAGGGGATGGCATTTTAAACCACCTTTTTACTTACCAATCCGGTATCATACCCTATCAAACAAAAAAAAATTAAATCGGTTGAGTAATGCCGAAGTAATCATCGGACAAACATAAAAAACAAAAAAAATATCGTTTAAAAAGAAACATCATGTAGAAGCTATTTAAATATTTCTTGATAAAGACTGAATATTTTTAATTGTTCTACTCACCTTACTTTTATAACACAACATCACAACATAAGTTTATAAAGGCCCGGTAAATAGTAATTGTAAAATATAACGCACTCTATTTTACTAGCAACCAATCTGAAAGGCAATTATTTCATAAATAAAACAATGGGACTAAAGAACGTTACATCGTTAATAACGTGCGTATATTTTTTGAAAATGAAGCAAAGTCTATTTCGCTTTCGATACCAATTCAGAAAGCACAGGAACGTACTGCGGCTGCTACTGGCGTTTCTCTTAGAACTGTCCAAAGAATTAATTGATGGACTTGTGGAGACTACAATTGAAACATTTAATTTTGATATAGGATCCGAATCAGAAACTGATGCTGCTTCTGAAAGTGGTACAATAGATTGGGATTGAGAAACTTTTATGGATACTTATTAATAAAATAATAAGTATCCATAAGAAGTATAATAAATGAAATTTTAAAATAATAAATACAGATCTGCTTTGGAAGTTCTCTCAAAATTATGTAGATTTTTTATAAGAAGGTTGACTCAGCCAAACAGATATCATTCTGCGAAATGAGGAGTTTGGTTCTGAAATAGTAGGTTCAAATCTGCATGAACCAAACGGAGTGACTGTGTAAGGTTTTCCTTGCACGTTAACGAGAATTCGGGTCACTTTCCATTAGAAAGACCTCCTTGAAGGCATTTCCTCTTCTTCGGCAACTCCAAAAACTATATTTTCCCTTATATTAACACATTATTTATGCGAAATCTGTATGAATTTTATTTTTAAAAATTTTAAGAATTCTTTGATGTTATCCTTTTTTTTTTTTTTTTTTTGCTTGATATTATACATAAAAATGTTTTGATAAAATAGGTTATATAAAAGGGTTTGTTCCTTGGACTATTCTAAAAATATTTTGTCCTTTGATAAATTTTGTGAACCCGCTTTGTTTCGAAGATACGGCGAACATAGTTTTCGTCAAATCCATTTTTATAATTTTTAAAATCATTAAATTTCTTGCATTCTTATTCTAGCTGGAGGTCATTATTTTCAACAGTTCTTGTAGATTAAAGAACTTAACCTGTAATTTTTGGTAATAAAATGTTGTTATATTGTCAAAAATTTTGTTCACCCTGTATCTTCGAAACAAATTTTTGCTGTATGTTTAAAAAACACCCTGTATATATACAGGGTGTTAGGGGTTTGATTCCAAATATCTTAATGCATAAAAATATGATTCATTTTAAACAAAAAAGTTAAGTATATCATGGGTCAAAACTCAATTATTTTAGAAAGAGAAAATGTTTAAAAGTTTGAGAAATTTAATTTTAGGGCCAATTTGCCGCCCCCTAAGGTTGCCGCCCCGGGCAGGGGCCCGGCTTGCCCACCCCTAGCGCCGGCCCTGTTTATATGAATTGTCGGAATCGTCTGGTGTGGTGTAGCAGCCGAGCATCATGGTTGCCATCAGAATGGCATCACATAGTGTTCAGTGGTGAATCTCGCGTTACTCTTGAAATAGCTGACTATCGTGTTCGTGTCTAGAGAAGCCGGGGACCAGTAGTCTCAGCCTTTGTTTCACAAAAAATATACAACTATAACTTCTGGGGGTTTGATGCGGAGTGCTATCTCATTCAACAAGATATCTCTAATCATCCCCCATACATTTTTAACAGCTCAACAATATGTTGATCTCTTGTCACGTCATCCGGGGAACAATTTCTAACAAGAAAATGCCAAGCCCCATACCGCTTGCATATTTGTGGACTGCTTTCGAGCCATTAAAACTTTTCTTTGGGCAACAAGGTCACCAGACTTTTAACTAATTGAATACGTCTTGGACATATTAGTGTGCCAGGTTTGAGCTATCAAAATGTCGCAGATCTGGAGCAACAATGTTTTAGTTCCTGGCAGAATATATCTCAAAATAACCTTAAGAGCCTCTATTACTCTTTACCGAGGCTTAAATAAGATTTTATCGCAGCTAGGGGGGAGGGGCCAACAACTATTGATTTAAGCATTTAAGGTGTATTTGTGAACTGTAGATAGGCCCTATGGCCTTGATTACTTTATCATTTCATTTTCTTACATGAGCTTTACTCATATTTTATTTTATTTCATTAGAAACAATCATTACTTTCCAAGCGTTTTTTTTTTTTTTTTTAAATGTATTTATTTTTTTTTTTATTTATATTTTTATATATATATATGATGTTTTACATAAATAAAAATACATTATTTTTGTAGTAGTATTATACAAGTTATTTTTTCATAACTTCATTCTACACAAAGGTGCCACACTTTATTTTTTGTGTTAAAACGAAGTCTTGTAACTGTACCTGCATGGATAATTGTATAAGCCGTGTTTAAATTAAGCCATATTTGCATATATTACATTGATAGATCTGAAAATAAGTTGCAAACAAGTTAACTGTTACTTATTTGACAGCGGACAGAAAAAATATACTAAAGTTAATTTGTAGGTATATTTTACCAATTCCTTTCTACTTAACCATTAAGTGTATTTTGTCATTTTATTGTGACACTTACTCTATTAACCATTAAGTGGGTGAACTTACTTACTCCCAAGTTTGGTAGATAGCTCTTCTCCATTTTACTTTTTCTGGGCAATAGTTTTCTCACCTTTAGTTGAAAAAAAAAACTTTTTTTTTTCAAATTAATTACTTTCGAAAAAAATAGTAGAAAATGAATATAAAAAAATTTCATATTTAGCTATATAGAGGAGTATTCTATATTTTCTGTGTGTAGAAATTACTAAATTCAATGAACAGCATGGGATTTGTCTCTATAATAATTAAATTTATACCATTATTCAATATAACAAGGTATTTACCTTATTCAATTATGGATTTTTAATTAGATAATATGCTTTTCTTTAACCATGAAAAGGAATCACAGCAAACTACGCCACGCTGAGCCATTTTTGTTATCATTATACCATTTCCTTAATTTCTGCGAGCTTTCACTACATACCAACAGCTACACCCCAGACCACTGTAATTTGCCTTTTTTCGCAGAAAAAACGTTCACACTTCATTACTCTTAAGTGTTGCTGCTTATTGTTCACTTTTATGCATTCACTCTCATCTGTCATAAGTAAAGTGCAGCGTAAGAGAATCTAAGCAGCATCTTTTTTTCAGACGGCTGAGCAAGTGACGGAGTACTGCCGCATGCCCAAGGAGCAGAGGCGGTTGTCCAGTCTGGCCGGCAGCACGGGGAGCAGTGGATCCGGTTCCTTCACCATAACCACGGTCACGCCTTCTCGGCAACTGACAGAGGCCGAGAAGCTACGGAAGGTGATCATGGAGCTCCTAGAGACAGAGAAGACTTACGTTAAGGTATGTGTCACATAGACAAACTTTTTTTTGAATATGATATGATGGTGCTTTTTAAGAGAGGTCATCATAAATGATGCCACTAAACATGGAATATATTTTTTTAAATTTGACAAAATAAGTGGTTGGTTTCATAAATTTATTGGAACTTTTCAGCTGAACTACAATTTTTCTTATTTATCTTAATATTCAAATCTTATTTACAACCAACATATTAAAGTAAATATTTTTATATCTCCTCTGTTTTTTAATAAAAGTATATTTTGGTAGTATTCTATAAGCTTGGTAATTTTAATACTTTATGATTTGCTTTTAAGGTAAACAATGTAATTATTTTTATATAATTCTTAATTTTTATTTCTTCTACATGCTGACAGGTAAATATGCTTTTTTTTTCTTTTATATGATTTTTCTCTCATTCTTTAAAACAGCAATCACTGCATTTAAATATAGCAATTCGTATTTATCTCAATGCTTCTGTTTTAATACCAATAAATCTCAAATATAATTGTATATCAATTTCATGCATATAAATATCATCATAAGTAAACAAATATAAATTCAAGAAATGTATTTTTTTCTTTTTCTTGTAAATAGTATAATCAGTATTCTCCTCACAAAAATTGTACTGTGAATTTCATCTAGTAAATCTTATATAAATAACTTTTGAAAGTTATTTATAAAGAATTTGTAGTTTTGAATATACTTACTAAGGTTTTAAAAAAAATGCCACGATGATAAAATGTAAAACTTTTTAATCATCTTAAAATTGTTTTAGCTATTTTGGTAACCTAGAAATATTAAATTTTTATTCGAATAAGAATGGAATGAATATTGGTTATAGCACTTTATGTGTATTAATAATTTGCTGTTAGTCCAGTCACTCTTAATGTTAATTTTTTATATTCTTTTTGTATATAGTATTTATTTTTCAATTATCAATTTTTTAACTATAGTTTTATCAATACTTACATTCTCTTTTGTACGAAAAGGGGTAGTAAAAATATGCCCTTAGGATGAATTCGCTTCCAAAAAACTAGAAATATTTTGAAGTTGTGTTTTTTTTTTTTTTTTTTTTTTTTTTTTTTTTTTTTTTAAATGACTTGCTTGAACTCAACTCTGTTAGTAAGTCGAGAGAAAGTGACCATCAGAAGTTCTTCTGAGTAGATTTTTCAGTGATAGCCTTGAATGACTTAGCGTGAAAATTTTTCTTAGAAAACGCTAAGTAATTTCCATTTTTTATGATAAAGAAATTAAATGAAATATTGTTTGGAAAAAAATGGGAAAATTCTCAATATCCTAATCATTTCAACTTCTATTTAATTTCTCAATTATAATGTAAAAATGCATAGTAGAATAATTAATGTAAATCATGGATATGGACAAAGTTTAGAGTGCTACACCTTCAGAAGAAGTTTCGAGAATCTAAGAAAATGTACTTTTTCTTAGATTCTCGAAACTTCTTCACATAATTCACATTAAAACACATTATTCAGAATTTTCATTCACATTAATTCATTGTAACATTATTCAGAATTTATTCTGAATAATGTGTTTTTATTTACGATTTCTTATTATAAATGTTTCACGCTTCTTAGAGCCCCTTTCAAAATGAAAACAGTGAGCAACTAGGAATCAAAGTTCCAAAGCTTCAAAATACAGATCTACGAAAACCTACAATAAGACACATCACTTACTTCAGTACTCCGATACACCATTTACTTCAACAATTATTTCTGATTTCCTAATTTGAGTTTAGATCACAGTAGCCTTATGGTGTCGACAATCATGGATGTCACTATCTATAATATAAAGAGAAAATGATTATAATCATTTGCCGATTGCCTTGAGATCAGTATATGAAAATAGCAGACATGCATAGCCAATTAGGTATCTTTACAAATGATTTATTAGCACCACAGGGTTTTGATGACCATCAGAAAAGATAGCAGCACAAATCTTGTAGCTTCCTTCTGATACACGTTATCAGAAGGATTATTTACTGTTTTAGAAACGTAGGATTCTTCGTGAGTCGTGTTCTTCAAATAATTAAAATATTTTTGTTCAGTAGAAAGTACATTCTTATACATGAATTTTATGTTCTGTTTAACTTCTGTCCTAAAGAATCTAATGTTAGAAACATTCATTTTGATACAGACAAGAAATCATATTGCATTTTTATGTTTTTTAAACTTCTAAAATCAATATTGTTAGGAATATATGAGAAGGGAACAACAGATAGGATTGAAAAACTAACATCAAACAAATATCTAATTGAAGAGCGTGTACATTGAATGGCAAATTTCTTATAATGTTGAAAATAATTTACTCTATGTGAAAAATATATGTTGTAGGGCTTCAAGTCTGCATCAGTAAGATAAGTTTCAAAGTAACTGAAATACAAGCTAAATGAGGAAAATATTTTGCAGAAATCTATTTTATTCTTTCATATAAAGCAACTAACCATTCACATCTTCTGGTGGGCACGACACAATGAATGTGAGTAATTAAGGATGTGAAGAATTATACAGATCTGTGATATATTACCCCAAACAATTGCATTGATTTACTATAAATAATTCTGTTGTAATTAAATATTAGCAAAAGCGAAATCGAGACTGGGAAGTGTCTGGTATTTGTATAAATAAATAAATTATTGGAAACGTGACTAGTGAAAGGGATATAATCTGTTACCCTAAGCAATCAACTAAATGATTCTTACGTAATAGTCTTGTCTATAGGTATGTGCTTATTAATATAATCGAATATAATAATTTCACTCTTCTTATCAATATAATTGCGTCCTCGCATGACATTTTAATCAAATTCATTTAATTTAATTTTTCGAAGGATTTCTTAAGTGTCATCATTAAAAATGAAAGAAATAACCTTAGATAATATTAAATTTGTTACGTGCAAAAAAAATAAAATAAAAATAAATATAAATTTTAAATAAATCATTGAATTGACGACATTAGTGTGACGTCATGTTTCCAAACAAATACAATGTAAACATTTGTTTAATATTGTATTTAAGAGTGCCTTCTTGACAAACTTGGAGATTTTTGTTTGGCTATCGATTTTATTGGTGATTTTTGTTGGCACAGAACAATAAATTGTTCTGTTGCAACCAGAATACGATTGGAAATAAGCCCAGCTTGTGATTAACTGTGACTACAATTTGGCGAGAATCAAAGGTTAAGCAAACAAGGTTAAATGTTTTAACAAACACGTTATCCTTAAATAATGAATATCAATTTCAAAAATAACAATTTAAATATCTATCACCTAAGTCTATGGCAGTTTCAATGATAAATGACGCTTAACAGCAAATGTTTGGAAACAATATGACGTCACAACTAATGTCGTCTATTATATTTACATATATACAACGTACACTTAAAACCATATACATGTGCATATACTAACTTTGCTACGAGGCTTGTTGGAGAAATTCGATTAGGATAATTAACAACATTTTACATATAATGGATAAAAATTCAATGGACATACATAATAATGAATTATTTATATAAATTTGTTAAAATGGGAGGGCAACACAAAAATTTTCTTTAAGTTTGGATTATATTCTTTACTGTGTAAATTCTTGATTATTATTTGCCATTTTGATTAAGAGTTTTTTTCATTTCAAAATAAAATATTTTGTTCTAAAAAGAACAAAAACTCTTAGTCAGATTGGAGGATCAATCAACTGGGAGGATTGCTCTGAAAAATGTAGAATGATGCCAATCAGAAACTCGCAGTATTTGAAAAACCCTCATCGAGTTATGCCGTTTAAAGTTATTTAATAAAAGCACACAGAAAAAATCCCGTATGGTATCTGAACAGTCAGAGTATTGGCCTTCAGTTCAAACGTTGATGGCATTGAATCCTAGCTCGTGATTGCAAGTTTGAAAAAGCTGAAAATCTCATTTTAAACTGTATGTTACGATAGCTATCGAACAATCACTTTAAGAGTGCACATCTCTCTGCAGTTACATGGTGCTACATTGTCGGGATTGCTTATCACAGATAGGAAACTGCTTCCGGAATCGAATTTCCTCTATGCATAAAATACTGTTCAATTTTAAAGATGTGAATGTGTTTGAATTTTTTCTCTTTAAACTATATTTAAACAATATGATGAGCTTTGTTAATAGCAATGTCGTGGAACTTGATATCTTCAAAGAAGACAGTTTCTGACAATTTTTCTCTATAGTATAAGATTCATTAATAATATTTAATCCACAAACCAAATTTTGTATGCTTCTTCTAATGAAATTAGTTTCAATAATTTTAATAATTTGAATATTGTAAATTATAAACGAAGAGAACACACAATAACAATTTATTTATCTCAACCTTGAGAGGTTCTTAAGAAAATTTGTTTAGTTTTTGATTTTGTGTAGAGTTCCCTGCGACACAAGATCCATAATATTAACTTCAAAAGTAATCTAATTTAGTATGTTTGTTCAAATATCAATGAAATTAGTTTTTTATTAAAGGAGAAATATATTAGTATCCAAATTTTAGTTTACCTTAAAAAAGGGAGATATTATGTGACTAAAATTTGTTTCATGCCTGAAAGTTTGATATGGAGAAGCTTTATATTCTAGAGTAGAAAATGGGGAAAAAATTGCCCTGTTAGTTTAATGTAAACAGGTATGAAAATGCGAGAAACTTTGGTGAAAATTGGATGTCTCATATATAACACATTTTATTACACATTTAAAGCTATAGAAGTGTTTCAATGATCTGTTATATTACTGAAGTTATTATATCAATGATTGTGATAGTGATTACCATTCTTCCAAAAGCTATGATTTTTACACTTGAAAGATTCTGGGAGGAATTTTTCGTTATGAAAGGGCTTTTACTAGAGTATCCTACAAGTAACCTGAGAGATTGAAGTTTAAAGACCTTGCTGGCCTCATCATTCATTGATTACTCTTTTTTATAGATAATATTCTATAAATCCTACTTCGTCTAGTCGATCCAAATTCTCGTCCAAAAAGGGAATAGGTTTCGCACAGTTCCTCGAAAAATATCACGTGTACTGCTCGAAAATTCTATCCCTGTAGCATTCGATTGTAACTAGCGTGTCAAGAAGCTTTTTGTGTGCTAAATATTGACTCATTATTGAAAAGGACATGATACCTATCGTGATCTGTCCAATAGAAGTGCTCACAATTCAAGATAGAGAGCATCTTTGACAAACTGCAGACGCTGAACGTATCACAAGGGTTCGGACGAAGAAACTTTTCTGAATTTATTCAAGTTTATTTCGATTTCATTGTTTCAGAAGCAATGACAAAATCTTGACACAACCGACCTATAAGTCATATTTCTATGGCCCTGTGTATCTGCACTGTGTCAATTAGTTCTCTGCATAATGTTTTGTTCCGTTTTAGCACAATTCTATTGAGAAAAAGTAACAAGATACAAATCATCCAGAGCTGTGAGGATATTTTAACTGTTATCAGTCGATATAGACCTTACCAATAGTCATATTCGACAGATAGATATATTCGACTTCACAATAAGTTTTGAATTTTAGTATTATAACTGCAAAATATTTATTTTAGTGATTATTTAACATACTTTTTCAAATGCACTGCTCAAAACAATTGAAGGATACTGTAATTTTAGATGGATCTTGTGGCTGGCAAACTTGATAGCTGATTGATACATGGTCGTCAGACGTAGCAGGTTATACGAGAATAAATTACACATTGGCAGAAAAAAATGCGCATTTGTGTACAAAAAGAAAAAAGACATAATTTGTGCATATGAGAGAAAAGGAATAAGAAAAGGTGTTTTCTTCAAAGAAAATCATTTTCAGTTGGGGCTATGGTTTCCACGGGCGTCCAGCAACGTTGAACACCTTTGAGGCATGGAGTCAATGAGGCTATTAATCACGAGTTGAGGTATTCTGTCCCACTCTTCCAGAAGAGCTTTTTCCAGTTCTTGGAAAGTTTGTGGGGGTGGTTGGTGGCGAGCAACTCGTCATTCTAGAGCGTCCCAAACGTGCTCTATTGGATTCATGTTTTGGAGAACACGCTGGCCGTTCCATTCGTACAATTCCTTCATCGAAAAAAAAAATCCTCCACAAGGTTGGCATGATGTGGCCTGCAGTTACCGTCCATTAAAATGAAGTCATAGCCAATTGTTGCAGCTATAATAGGTCTGATGATCTCATCTTTATATCGGTGACCAGTCAGAGGTCCATCTCGAATGATATAGAGGTCTATGTGCCCGTAAATTCAGATGCTACCATACAGCAACACTCCCCCACCGCCATATCTGACACTTTCGTGCCCAAACGCAGGATTATTCTTACTGCCACTGTCCCTCCAGATGAAAATACGTCCCTTATCAGGATGAACAGAAAAACGTGACTCGTCAGAAAAAGAATATTGCTCCATTCATTTCATTTCTCCTCCAATTCACATGCTCTGTTGCCCACTCCCTGCGATAGCGACAATGCCTTGATGTTAGTTTAACACATACCATCGGTCGGCGAGCATACAGACCTACACCATGGAGCCGGTTTCGAACAGTCTGAGTTGAAACCGTGGTGTCAGTAGCCGAGTAAAAGAGTTGTTGAAAAAGAGAAGCGTTCATATTTTGGTGTCTCATATCCGTTAACACTAAATGAGGATCTTCCTTGGGCGTTGTAGCCCGTCTACGACCTTACCCTGGTCTTCGGCCTGCACTTCCAGTCTCCAAAAAACGGTTCCAGATCCTGAAAATCACACTTTGTGACAAAAATTATTTAATATATTTTAATCTATTAAATAATTAGTTTAATATATTTTAATCTGTTGAAAATTGTTAGTTTTTACAGAATAGAAAACTTTATCTTTTTGTGAGCTTAGAACTTCTTACATTTTTTAATGATTAATATCGGCACTTCCAGCTTACTTCTGTGATTTCGGTAGAGTAAATTTAATACAATAACCAGGAAGAATATTAATTCATAGTTCTCGAACGGCAAATTAGTGGTTGTTCACAACACATCAAGGCTAAACAAGAAAAATCCAAATCTTAATTCATAAGTGAAAAATAAGTGGATGATGTTAAACTATCGATTATATGGCATAGGAAACAGTTCGAAACACTATTAGTTTGACAGAAATATTTTGAATGGAATACGAAGTAAATTTTTCTAAAATTATTCAGAGCTTAAATGTATATAAAATTATATAAACATTTCGAAAGATTTCAGTTTTTTAAATGTTTTGTGTGATTATATCTATAACAAAAATTATAAAGATCATCTAGGCAATTATGAAAACACAAAGACGGTTTGTTTTCAAATATGTATAGTTACATACATACATATGTATATAGTTCCGCGTATTACTCATATATGTATACATATTTTATGACTTTTCGTATTTATTTTCAAAATTACTATTTAATCACAATATATAAGCATTATTAACATTATTTCTCATTTCTACTTATTAAAATCACTTACATGATCTGGACAAATTATTTATAAACACAACTACTTTGTGTGGTTTTGTGTTTATAAATATGTGTTACAAAAACAAATTTGAAGTCTATCCAAGGTAGTTTAATCGGCCATTATGACCAAAAATTTGATCATCAATTTTATCCAAGGTCAACTTTGAAATCAGTCGAAAAAAATAATATCGAAAGTCAACAATTAAGCAACTTTAAACAGCAAGTTGATTTATTGTGATCAAGAATCATTTCGCAAGAAAAAATCAGCAAGTTCTCTGATCATTTTTGTGATATCTTAAGAATCGCACATCTTGTATAAAAGGGAGACGACTAAAGATCTTGCGCAAATTGCTTTCGCGTTCTAATTTTAAAAAAAAAATATATATTTTAAATATTTAAGAGACCAAACAAAGTATGAAACTTCAATATTTGCACTGAAACGATGACATAAAAATATCTGCCACTATAAAATAAAATGAGTACTGTTTTCAATCAGACTACCGGAGGATCTTGAAAACACTAATATGTAATTTGAATCTATGTAAATCTAATTGACATGAGATGGCATAAAGCAGTTACTCACAAAGTGAAGTTGCTTATTTTGAATAGGATGGGAATATACAAACTCTTAATAATTAAAGTTAGCCGTTGAAATAACTAATAATGATAGTAAATATTGAATCAAATCATATGAAATTAGATTATACAAGAGGTCTTAAAATCTTATGCCCTTTAAAAAAAGTTCGAAAATCAAAAGTGAATGATTTTATACACAACTAGACTTAAATACTTGTTAGAAATTTTAATTAGTTTTAAACTTGAAAACTTGTTATAAATTGAAAATGGCTGTCTCAATGTCATTATCATGGCAATAACAAACAATTTAAAAATTACGATTCACGTCAATATGTCCGCCTCTGTTGTATCCAATACGGAAGAGCTGCTATTAAAAGTGCAAAGATTGGTAATCCTTTCATAATATAGCATTTAATATTGCTTGTAAATGCTACATCGTTTATGTTATCGCTCAAATAGTGGATTTACAATAAAATTATAACTTGATGTTTTCATTTGATAATATTTTAATTAGAATTATTTACCAATAGTGATGACATTTAAATTTTTTGTAAGAACTCTCATAATATCGTTTACTGTAATGCAATTTTAATAACATTTGATCTTGTACATTTTTTGTTCATTTCATTATAGAGTTTGCATATCAATAATGGATTATAATATTTACCACATATTTTCAGTAGGATAATCAACAACTGAAGAACATTTGATACAAAGTTTTCCATATTGAATATGTTTACTGATATTATTTTGAGCAGAAAATATTCAATTGGAAGGCATATCACACCCAATTTCACCAATCGTACACAATTTAAAAAGTACTCTTAACGTCATTTTTCAAACAACCATTTCTCAGATATAGGCGACACGTTTAATTTTATCAAAGCAGTTGGATTCTAAGCAACTCTGATTTCAAAATGCATTAATGATGCTGCTAAATAAAAACTGTTTATTATTTTAAATTTTATATGCAAAATTTATGAATATGTAACATAAATTTGAAAGAAGTTATGAATATTTGCGCACTACAGGAATTTACTACAAACTCCTTAAACCTCCATACTTAAAAAAAATGTATTCGTAAGCAAACATATTCTTGTTTAGTTTGTCAAAATAATTATTTCAGTAATTCTTTTGAAATGAATTTCTTTTCAAAGGTACTTAGCTGTAATAATTTTCAAACAAATGAAACAAAAATGGAATACAGTTTCACGACTCTGATTTAAAATATTGGAATATTAAAATAATGGAAGATATAAATGCGCTTTTTCTTTTTAAATGGAGACCAATATATTTCTTACCCCTTGATTATTTAAAATTGCAACAGAAATATGATAAATGTTCTCTTAAATGTATGGGTTTGCAAATAAAACACTTCATGTATCTGCGTTATGTATAAGAAACAAAAAACGGTTGCTTCCCATACAAGATCAAAATGTCTACATTCATTGACTAGCATTTTGATCAAATGATGTGAAATCAATTGAAAAGTCTTCGTACTTGCTTTTTCTATATTCATTTTTATAAAAATATTTTATACTTATATTTTATTAAGTAAGTGTGTACAATGTTAATTATTTTTGGTAATTTGTATATATACGTAGGTGGATCCAAAAAAGATTTACAAGGATGACGGAGCCGAGTTGGCAGCTGGATGATTAGCGCCCCCTAGCCTTCGGTTTAACAGTTCATGGAATCGATTCCCACTTCAAGCGAGAATGCTTGCAATGGTACGGGATCCGGTTTAAGTAGTAAGTCTCGGCTTCATTAGCCCTCGCGTGCAAAAAATGACCTTAACAAAGTTAAGTGAAAACTTATGAATGTTTTGCTGTTTCAACAGCCCTTACTCGCATCGGTGAACTTAACACTACCAATCCGTTCAATTATTGACATGTCAAGAAGCGCCATCTATCTTCTGTTTGCAAAAACATTTCCTTTCAATAATTAATTTTCAAATGCCGCAACTTGTAAATTTTTTGGGATCCTAATATATTACGATCTTTTAAAAAAAAACATTTGAAATAACTAACTATAAATTCAATGATAAAATGTGTAAACTATGTTTAATGATTTTCAATATACGCCGATTATTTGAAATGTTTAATATTGCTTATGCTTACTATTTAGGTAGATAATTTTCATTTTTTCTATTCTGTATATAATTTTGGTTAGAAACATGGAGGAGGGGACACTTTTTTTCTTTTTGTTGCTGCATATGTACAGTTTTCTTTAAAAATGTTCCAAATTCGTGAGAAATAAGAAAAATGTCCCCCCTTCTGTTCTCTGACCAATTTGTTGTATTGTTCCGTGTTTTGACTCCTGGTTCCTTGTCCCAATGCAGCACATGAGCGAAGTGGTAGAATGGTATGAGGACGCTATGCAAAAGGTAACTCAGCAAAGATCAGAACTAATATTTTACGATTTCGTAGCACTTTAGAACAAAAGTCTGACTCTTTTTCTTTATGTGTCTTATTAGTCCCAATGTCATTGTTCTTTTGTCTTTCTTTCTATATACTGTGGATATTTGTTGTAGTCAAACTATAGGAAACGTTATTAAATGTTGTTTCACAAAGGATCCTTGCATGGTTTATGATGTAATAGTTATTCTATAAGTAAATTGTAAACAATTATTAAGAAATTAATCAGCCATGAATGTTAAAAAAAAAAAGATACTTTTAATAGAAATGGTATTCAGCGTAAATTTAACTCTGAAGAAATCAAAAAAGGGAGAAATAAATTGATTGCTCTTTTTTTACATTAAATGTCGTTAAAACATAATTTGAAAGATATATCCTTTTAAAATACTAATGCTAAGATAAAAGAGAATTGGAAAAATGCCAAATTTTAAATATGTACTTTTTGTTTTATGATATATATATATATATATATATATATATATATATATATATATAT
>JAPDSC010087026.1:215624-260026 GCA_026290005.1 Latrodectus geometricus | reverse complement strand
CACTAACTTTAATTTTAAGTCATACAATTTACTAAATTTCACTTCAACGAAAGTTAAATTCGACACAAATTTTTTTATTTATATTTGTATAAATCTGCTCTTAATAAACCATGAATTTAATTCTAATTGAAACGTTATTTATCAACTAAAATTTACATATTGTTAAAGGTTTTATCTGCTATTTATTTGAAGTAAAATAATTAAAATTTTCATGAATAATATTTCAATTTTCAAATATAACTGATATTTTAAAATGAATAAACAATTTTTAAAACAGAATTAAGTGATAAATTTAAAACTCAGGTACTCGAGTGAACTCAAGAAATTCATACCGAAAATCTCTGAAAATATTCTTATTTTATTGAGGAAATATACGTAATACGATTATTTAATTCACTTATAATGAAGAATACTGGTTAGTACATATGTCACTAACAAGAAGAAATTGTTAATCAAAATGACTTTATTCCTTCTTCGAAGAAACAACTCAAGTTCAATGTTAAAAATTATGTTTTGAATTTTATGAAGTAATCAACAATCGATTTTCGATAATATTTCTGTTTTATTATCATTCGTTTCCTAATGTACTATGTGTTCAAAAGAAAAAGATGCCTTTTTTCATAAATTTGCCAGTAATTCGAAAAACAAATAATAAATCTTATCATGATTTTATAATAGGAAATAGCTTTTCAAACTCTGGATGTATTAATGAAGAGTAAAAAGGAGAGGCTGAGATTTAAATATTAATGCAATCTAATGAAAATCTTACTCTTCATATTATGATAAAATTATTAATCTTGTTAAGAAATTCCAAGTGCTGACTTTGAAAAATTCTGATACTAATAACTGTTTCTACGTAATTATTGTATGATATTATTTAAAATAATATAAAATTATCCAGATGGAAAAACTTTGTTTAAAGAAAAAGGAAATTAGTTTGCAATTTATATAAGTTCTGACAGAAATCTGTTTCGTATTGATTGAAGAGAAGAATAAAATCTGTTTTAAGCATGAAAGTATTTTAATTTGAGACATCACTTTCAATATTTTGATGAGTGTTGATATTTTCCAACCTACTATAAATTTCATGATGGTAAATTATATTTTTCATTCATTTTCTCAAAACTTTAATTGGACTTTTCAATTATGATAGGTATTTAAGCAAATACAGTAAATTGATCTATATGTTATTGAATTGAGCATTTTTTTTAAATTTGCAAAAAAATTGAAGACTGACTTACATTGATGAAGAATGGAAGGAATTTTATTCTAATTAAAGCGTGTATGCGTTATTTCTTTTATAAAAATGATTACAAAAGTGAAAAACAATGGGTTCTCATTAACCTAATAGTACAATCACTTCAAGATACAGTCAAACTTTCTAGGATACAAACATGATGTGTGTTTTTGAGAAATAAAATAAAAATTCAACTGCGATTTCCAAATATTTAGCACTTATTTTTTCAAATTACAACATCACATTCTATCCTATATTACATGGAGCAGGGAGATAATCGAGAAATATATGACCTAACTGGTTTCAGGCAATCAAAGTTACAAGCATGTATCTCATACACCAAAGTTTGATTGATTTAATTTATAACCTAGATTGCAATTAGCATGCCTTATATCCATAGGCTCTGATATAGAAGTATAGTTTCTAGCTGAAGATTATGTTCTAGGAATAGTTGCTGCTGAAGTATCAACTTGCTTTTATGATTGAAGCACACCTAATTACAGAAAAGTCACTGACATCAAATGAAAAATTGTGGTAAGTCAAAGCAAGGAAAGAAAAAAATGCTGTCTATGAGATTTTATAGGCCTATTCTTCATCATTCAGTAGATTGATCGTCCTAGGCTTTCTTTCTTACAGTAAGTTCTTTGCTGTCTTCTCTTCTATAAGCATAGATGTAAAGGCCCAATATGCAAGGACAAACAGCATTTATTTTTGCTCAGTATGAATATACTTAAGTACAATCTCTATCAAGAATGAAAAGTGGTGTTCTTTAGTTCTAATCCATTATTGGATTGTTATAATGATAAACTTCTTATCAAGGGTCGTTTTCTCTTCTCTTTCGAAGTAATCGATGTCCAAAATCACTTGGAATCGGAAACAGTTCTTCTGAAAACATCTCTATTGAGATAATGATTGAAATGGATGCACTAAAGGAACCAAATATATTTTGCCCTCTGCAAAATAAATGTTTTCTATTTTCATGTACGTAACTCAACATTCCCAATACTTAAACAAAAACCAGTAGAATTAACATAGTCTTGTCTAGAAATGCTAATTATTATCTGAGATATCATGATAATTCTCATAACGTTTGTTTGCAGTTTTTGCTTTTATTCGATGTTTCATTACTGTTGCCGATTTAACTAATATCACTTATTCATGATTATAATCACTCATGTCTTTTGCAGTTATTGTTTGGGATCAGAAAGGAAGATTTTTAAGCTGTTTTCATATCACAACTAAAGAATATTTGCCTCAAAGATTATCGTTTACAGATTATAAAATAAGAGTTTTTTTCCCTAATAGAATCTTTTAACTATAGCAAAACTTTTTGGTAACTATTTGAAACCCAGTTTTGCATACCTCAGATGCTTTTGACAACTCGTTTTGGACTGTCTAACCACCTAAAGCTGTTGCAAAACATTTTAATGTCCACAACGCAATTGCCTTTCGAAGGACTTTTTCGTAGAAAGTGGGTTGTATTCATGTAACTCAAGAAACAACGTCTTGGAAACTCCGAAGCACTCAGACCAATAGGCGTGCTTTCAGAAGCCAGAAAGGCAACATTCATCTTCGTTTTTTCACAAAAGCTGGTATTGAACAAGAGACTTTTAGCTCTGAAGGATGGTGTCTCTTCATTACCCCATGGTCTGAGCCCATACCTCTGATGCTTGCCTGTGTGCTGTTATGACGGAGTGTAAACAAGAGAATTGATTTAATACCTATACGCTTGACGTGTTTACTTAACAATAGGATTTAAGTTGAACACTAGAATTTCTTAATGACATTTAAAAAGACAAATTTGATTTGATTGTAAATATCTTGTTAAGGATTTTATGAACTATTTTTCTTGATATTATTAGTATGTACTGAAAGATGTTTCCCTGGACCAATCTAATATTTTTATTATTGACTCATCAACTGTTTCCTTCACAATTTCCAAAGTAGTACTCTAACCAATTTTATAAAAAGAACACTGGTAAAATCTACTGATTTTACTTAAGAAACTGTCACATTAACCTCTATCTAAATCTAAAAATACTGCCAATGACAAATGCTCTTGAGAAATTCTGCCAAAAAATATTTTCTTAAATGTCTCTTTAGATGGGAAATTTCATCTCACTCATATCAACGCTTTACTGATTGTTAATACAAATGAATACCGAAATATATTTCTTTTTTCCTCTATTTATAAGAAACTGGGGTAAAATATTCTCAACATTCATGTTTCTTTATCAATTGTTCTGTGCTGACTAACAAATTTACGGTTAGAGAAAACTCAATCTACTATTTCTCATTTTCAATCATTCAATATATAACTTTGTTTTGAAATATGAATAAATATTAAAGCAACCGCAGTGAATTTTCGCATGTATATAAAAACCCTACAGTTTCATTTGGAATAACTTTGTATATTTTTACGTGAATATTTTTGTGCATGTGGCATGATGTGTTCGTGATTTGAAAAAAAATTGCATGAAATTTGTTTCTCTCTTAAGTGGGGGTCACTGGTTTATACATCATTTTACTGTTTTCAGAGTTTGTGCTGTGATGGACGCTTGCATCATGTCGAGGTTAGTAATGCAATTATTCCTGCACCAAGCTTCGCTAATATCCCCACTCTATTCGAATTGCACTCAATGAAAGTAATGACTCTCATTCCAAATGTAATTTTCTGCATCTAAAATGATATCATTAATCACGCTTAATGAATTGCAAATCTTAAAAGCACATGTGTTTCGTGTTTCATCAAACAATGCTTAATTTCATCCACGTAATGTTCAAATTTCTGATTACTTAGAATTAAATTTGACTTTATTTGTCACTTTCTTTCTCTATAACGTGATTTTAAAATTATTTATCCTGATTCCTATTTTGAAACAAACAGTTTAAAATGTCTTTATTTATTTTCTTAAATTAATAACTTTCACAAAAATTCAAATAAATGAATTAAAAAATTTCTTTGCTCTTTTGCATGGAAATGTATAAGTTTAATAGATTACTTTATAAAAATGAGTCAACACAAGTACTGCAATAATTGGTTTGGTTTTTAGACTCAGGGTATTTTCTTACCATTTCATTAAAGTAGGAAAAAGTAAACATAGCACAGTCTATAAGATCGATTTGTACAGCATATGTAACATATTTTACATGAATCAATATATTTTTTTGCTATATCATGTTTATATTTCACAAAATACTTTTCATAAATTACTTAAATTTATTCCTTTACAAAAAAAAAATTAAAGCAATATTATCAAATTCAAAATAGTAAAATATTTTTTAATTAAATATAACTTAGCAATGAAAAATATTTTATCTTTTTTCTGGTTAGAAATTTTGTTTTTCATTAAAATATATAAAGGGACTTTTGTGTAAAATATTTATTCTAAGAATTATGATTGTGTGTGCCGTAGCATTTGAACAGCCTGCTGGAGCACTACCTGGAGCCTATGAAGAAGGAGACCTTCCTCTCCAACTCTGAAGTGAATGCTCTGTTCGGCAACATACAGGAGATCGTCCAGTTCCAGAGAGTATTCCTGCAAAGTCTGGAAGAGGCCATCGCTTCCGAACCGGACTTCCATCGCTTCGACCACCCCGCCCAATTCAAGGTTTCACAGCATTCCATATTTCTGCTGTTCACTATTAATCATTATATTTATTGCGCTGCATTTTTTTTTTTAATTTTGCTCCATTAACTCAATATTTAAATAATTAATGTAAAACTTTTATCCATATTCGGGCTGAAAAGAAAGTAATCATAATAAGCATAATAATTTACATTTCCCGTCACAGTCACGAAAAATATAATCTTTCACATTAAAATTTTTTACTATATCTTGCACTGTTAAACTAACAAGTACGAAAAAGTTCCTTACATCTGTAGTTCCGTCATATAGTTTTATCGTGAAAAATTTCATGAAATTTAAAAAAAAAAACGATGAAGATCTTACCAAGTTTGCAATGATACCTTTAAATTTGAGAATAAATCATGATCAACTTTCCCTTTGATTGTCTGTCTTGTCATGACGATTAAATGATCATCATGTAAACCATGATGATTCACTTTCATATCCCACTGTGCGACTAAGATTTTCAAGTAGCGCTGCCTTTATTGTTATGATTGAAAAATTTCATTTGCTGAAGAAATGCAAAGATGCTTTTTTGGCTACATGCTTTTCTCCCATAAAGCATGCAGCCAAAGAAGCATCCTTATCATACGCATTTAGCATTTTCCCTAAGGAGAAATTTTCTTTAGATATATAAATGCTGTTCTTGTTTTAAATACACTATTCTATTTTCTTAATGTATATTTTGCAGCGTCTCTTGAGTATAATTGATTATTGAGATTGAAGGATTGTTTATCAATAAAAAATGCAAAATTATTGCTTTTTTATGTATACTTCTAAAAGGTTATCAAAGTTTCACGACCCAGAAAATGACAATAAGAAGCAAAATATTAAAACCATGGTTTAATAGGAAAAATTAGCATTTCAATATAATTTATAGAAGAGACTTGTGTAATGGACATGAGTTGAAAAGCATTAAACAAAAATTATCACCACAATTTTAAGCAAATTATAATTTCTCGAGGCTCCTTAAAATATTTCATTAATCACAAACTTGATAAAATTTCTACGGATTATTTTCTAATAATAATTTAAGTTCATTGTTATTAAAAGCATTCAATATGCTTAAGCAACTAAGGATTTCATATTACAGTAAGAAATGCGTTATATTTTTCAATACCTTGATTCTCATATTAGTTAAATGAGCTGCTTCATAAAAATTCATTCTTATAGCTCAAAAAATAATAATAAATATTTGAAAAATAAACTCTCAAAATTATAAGAAAAGAATAATTAAATAGCAAAAATAAATTAAATACCCAACAGTGTTTTGTTTTGCATTGGATTCTATCATCAGAACTCTTCAAAACTATCCTATTAAATATGCTATAGCTTAAAATATCATCCACTCATTAAAAAACAAATCTAAATATACTGATTTTCAAAATACATAAAAAAACTGTAACACCTAAATATATAATAGTGATTTATCTGGTATATTTTCTTGATGAATCGTTCATCAGCTAGATTTCCTGTCAAATTAGTAATAGTTTAGAATCATTCTCTTAATATTTCCTGGAAATTAAAAGGAAAGCTTTTATATTTCTAATTATAAAATAGAACCATTTATTCTATATTTTCAACAGTGTTCCATTTTATGTTTTATTGTAATTTTTATTTTTATTTTGCACATTTCATATTTAATTCTATTCTTGGGTCTGCGTGGTATAATCATTGAGACTGTTATGGCTGACCTTCATATAAGCGCGCGATATAACTTATACTCCTAATCTTTTAAAATTTTAAAAGAAATAATTTAAAAGAGAATTTTGGACCTTCACTTCTAAATATAAAATAAAAAAACACATGCACATTAATTACATCCAAGATACACCGACATCCTAGATTTTGTGCTGTACACATTCTTGTAATGTCAATATTAGTACATTTCCGATCAACCTGTTAAATATACTGCTATTTCTTTTTAATATTCTTGAAAATTTAAAAAGAAAATCTGGCATCTTATTTTTTTTAAATTATAAGAGAAAAAACTAGTGTAAACATTAATCTTTTTTAATAAAGCATAAATTTTTATGATTTGCTAATTTGGGTTCTAAAAAGTGAAACTGCTTAATATTAAGAAATCAGACTAGACTTTTACCATTACTTTAAATTTTAATCAATGAAATCATCTTTAGCGTCAGAATTTATTAGTACAATTAGTTCTTGGGTATATATATCAGTAACAAACTTGGTTACATGCATGCACATCTCAAATATGTGATGTAAAGAAATTAAAAAAATTTTAAATTCTTTCAAAATAAATAAAATATTTAAATTTTTTTATATTTATTAGGGGTATTGATTTGCAATAGACTAGCAAATTTGTTTATAACACAGTACATTTTTGCTTGTTGTGATTGTAATAGTTATATGTATTAAATGGTCATACATTTTTTCTTCCTCCAGAGTGTTCTATTTTCGCTAGGAAATTCATTTCTGTACTATGCCGATCAGTTCAAATTATATAGTTCCTTTTGTGCTAGTCATTCGAAGGCCCAGAAAGTATTGCATCCAAGTAAATGCAAAGGTAAGTTAGATGTAATAGTTATACAAGTATATAATTTGTGTTTGTACAAAAGTCTACTTTCTGCCTATTTATTTCTTACTTTTAAATCAAATAAACTTTTCATCTACCATCGTCATTTATTAAAATTCCTCAACTCAAAACGTTTTTACATTTGCTGGATTATATTGTTACGGATTCGTGTTCGAACATACTTTGAGTAGGGAGTTCTAATAGACCTAATATTTACATATAGTTTCTGTGATATCTCACCAATCTCCTGAGATAATGGCTTGTTGATGGAGTTTCTGGTGGTTAGTTTTTGTAGTCAAGTTTCCCAGGTTGGCGGTTTCATGATATTTGCTGTCTTTCAGGCTTGTTTTTGAACCCTAGAATTGTTAGAACGTTCTTCGTCACTATATAAAGAAAAACTCCAACTTCCACACTCACTACCATTCCATATCTAGAAATCGTTTTCATACTTGGAAATTGCTAGAACGTTCTTCAATATTATAAAAAAGAAACTACAACTTTGGGAGTCAGGATCCTTTAGACTTGTATGTTAGAAACTCTCTAATCGAAAGTGATATTCACGTCTGTTGTTTTGTAATATACTATGTGCTTTTATGGAACGAGGAATATTTCTTGTATTGAAATATTGATTGTGCATTGCTGTTTACCTACTTATTTCTATGAATTCCTGTTATTTTATCTACCAGAGTCTATTCATTTCGCTATCTCGTAAACTTGCCCAATAGTATTGACTGATACACATTATGAATTTCTAATAAAATCTAAACTTAATTCTAAATGAGTTTTTTTTTTTTTTCCTCAAAATCTTTTGTCTGTAAGGGGTTAATTTATGTGGCTTTCGAGTCGCATTTATTCCGTTTCTGCTAAGGAGTACAGTACCTTTTTATATTCTGTACCCTAGAGCGCTCTTTCAATGTGTATTGTGCTCTTCTTTTGTGAAAATTGGAACTATTTTTTTCTAGTTTTCAATTTTTCAGTGAAAAGTGTAAAAGTTTAAAAATAATATTCCTTGACTGTGTTCGAATGAACTCAGAATAGATTGACGTATTCGTTTTGTGCGTAGGTGTGCGCAGTAAAGACCACGTGTGTCCGGCTGCGGGGGAGGGCAACTCTGCTCTTTTGGAATTCCTACAGTCACGGAATCCGAAGGGTCAGCACTCTTTCTCGCTGGAGTCCTACCTCATCAAGCCCATTCAAAGGATACTCAAATATCCGCTGCTTCTGCAACAGCTCAAACACCTCACAGATCCCAGTTCTCAGGAGCACTTGCATCTCGCCGGTAAGTCTCATTCTTTTTTTTTTTTTTTTTATTTTGTAATTTTTTTTTTTTTTTCTTTTCATTTAAGTTAACAATACATTTTCCTTAATCAAATACTCTAAAACAGGCACTGCTGTCACGAAGTTTTTCGGCACGATTTTGGGATTTGGTGAACTTTTAAGTTTTCTTTCTGGTTTTTCATTTTTCTAACATCCTGGACTTTTAAATGACAAGGAATATTTGAGAATATTAATGATATTTACATAATAGTTTTTTATTAATTTAAACATAACTAAAATATTTAACACTGATAAATATTAGGTTGGGGAAAAAAATCCATTATTTTTACGTGAACTTTAAGTAACTTCTTTTGGATTCACTTTATAAAAAGGTTTAAAACAGCTTCCATGTAGATTTTTAGGTCTTGCGCGTTACGATTGCTGACATGCGGTTAACTTCGATCATTTTTGATATTTTATAGACATTTTCAACGATGCTGTATCCACATGCGAGGTGCATCTCTAACATCAAAAATACCCGAACGGAATCGACGAAACAAAAATTGTACGTAACTGGTTGTTGCAGTCTTATATAGGACGATAAACACCTTTCACAATTTTAGCCACCCGGCTATCTTTTTCGCCGTTACAAGAGAAAAACGAAAATGTATCTAATTTTCTGTTTGTTGTCTTATATTTTTAAAACCTTGTACTCGTAACTGAATTAATCAAACAAAAAACCGCAAGAGGATATTTTAGTGTCAAATGTCACCTTTCCAACGAGCATAAATCTGAAATTGTTTGATAGATATCTCACGAGATATCGATCACTACAGACGTCTACCGAAAAAATAATGGATTACTTTTTTCCCAACCTAATATTTATGAAAGTATTTAGTAATAAAACGTCCTTTTATTTAAATTTTCCTATATTCAATATTTTTTAAAAAAATGTAATTTATATTTTAAAATTTATTTTTACCTTTATTCGTTTTCGCGTATTTCTCATTTGAGTTTTTATGTTTTTTATTATGATTAAAAATTCCAATATTTTATCTTCAATTACTGTTATAATATTTATTTGTTTAGATATTTATCGTCCTTTTTCGAAGATTTATTACTTATGACAATGTAAACTTGTTTTTACATTTATTTTCGCTCATCCATTCGAGTTTGATGTTCCAATCCTTTTCGTTTATTTAAGTATCTTTCAAATTATATTAGGAAAATATTAAACAAAATTATATTTTTGTCGTCAATGAATTTATATAAGCACTAACAACTGTTAAAAAATAATTATTATGTATTTGTGTCAACATCTTTTTAATTTCAAAAAAATTTATCGTAAAGGATTACGTCGGCTATGTGCTAAAAAAGAAGTTTTAATAAAGGAATTGAATTATCAGTACGTCCACTAAAAATATAATCTCTACCACTATTTTACTCTATCACAATAATGGACAGAAACAAGTTTTGTGCATGTTCTTAAATTGTTTAGTTACAAAAAATATTCAAAAGAAAAACTTTGTATACAGATCCATCAGAGAGTTTTTTTTACTTAATATTTAACTTAAAAATTCAATTTAAAAATTTAAAATTACCATTTTAAACCAATTAAAAAATCTATTTTAGGATTACCATCAAATTAAGTTAATAGTGTTTCATATGAAACTCTTGTAAAATGGCGAATCCTCTAAGAGCATTATAATTTTGATTTTTATCTTGTTCTTTGCAGAAGAAAAAGTGAAAGTATGCTATAATATAATCTGTTACTTATTATTCATATTGATTGCAGAGGCGCTAAAAGGCATGGAAAGAGTTGCAGAGCATATCAATGAAATGCAGCGTATCCACGAAGAGTATGGCGCCATTTTTGATCACCTCTCCAGGCAACACTACAAGAGCTCCAAACAGGTGACACTTTAATTCTTAGTAACTTTGTTCAGTATAATTCCTAGAAACGTAGGCGCATTTCTCCCCAGACACTGTATATAGTTAATTTTTACGGTAGATAAGCTCGTTTTTACATGCCTGTAGCTTACAGACACTAGTGATTTTACGAAAAAATAGTTTATCCATAACTTGTTCTCATTGACCCTATGATATTTTTAATTTCCTTTTCCAAACTAAATTTCTTAAAAATATCTTTTTTAAGAATTCGCTTTCATACATTTTTCGTTTGCGTTTATTTGTTTACCATCTTAATCTTTATTCAATGTACTTATTTTAAACTACGTGGAGCGAATGAAAATCGTAGTTTCTTTGAATTGTGGGTAGTAACAGCACTGTGGATGTTGAAATTTCGGAATTCTTTAAATAATTCCTGTGGAAGCTTTCATACATAATTTAACCTTCGGCTTACTGCCCATGCATTTGAGTATAATCAATAGTTTCAAGTGCAAATTTCGTATGGTATTTTTGCAAGTAGTGATCATGTTTTAGAACCACTCTTTGAAATTGATATTCTATGCGCAATGCACTTGTCAATTGATGTTTGGAATTACAATATAGAAAAAAATGATATCTAGATGATTTACCATCCACTTTATTTAAGAAACATTATAACTGAAGAAGGCCATTTCCTCGACGACTTAAGTGAAGATAAGTCACTCATCCATGATTTTCGACAAAGAAACCTACTGCTGCCTGAAATTTCTCTTCAAGACTTTTTGAATCTGGATTCAGATGTAATTTGTTCGAAAGAAATATTGAATGATTAAATGATTGAGAATGTAATGAATGAGAATAAAAAAAAAAATTTTAAATAGCAAACAAGAAGAAGGCAACGGAGTGATGCCACTATCTGTAAAACATGTAGATAAATGGCTAACAAGAGTGAAGTACTTTCTGAGAAAAAATGCATATTAATGCTTTTTTGAGAAAAACAAGTGCTAGGTACAGAATGCTTTTCTACAACAAATGTAAAAAAAAAAAGTATTTCTACAATTGTTGTTGTTGTCGTGTGCCAGCCAGGCTGGCAATATGGGGTGCGCTGCTCCACTTTTCCAACTGAACCATATTTGGTGTGGAGTCCGACTTCCTCAGTACACACATGCCATAGGTACCCGTTTATAGGGTAGGCAACCATTCACACACACACAAAGAAAGGACAAAGACAAGTAAGAGAGAGAGAAAGTACATCCATGCCCGAGCCAGGATTCGAACCCAGGTCCCACCTATCTGTAGTCAGGTACGCTAACCACTAGACAGGTTGGGCGGCATTTCTACATTTAAAAACGTCAATAAAATGTCAGCAAAAATTGTTTTTAAATATGGATTTTATTGCGTATTTTTTACATAATAAATACTAATAATTTTTTTAATAGCACTTTATTTATAAAGAGAGAGTAATTTAGTAAAAAAAAAAAAAAAAGTTTTTCTGTTTTACAAACTTTCGATTGTAAGAATTAGTTTACTTAACGTATTTAGAATCCGTAAAAACGAGCGTCTACTGTATTCCAAATTAAGATACTGATTTATACGCAAAAGTTACCCGAAAAAGCATTAGCTCATAATCCTATTATTAAAACCATTACTTTTATACCTGCAGCACGTAGATTTGAGTCCTGGAGAACTTCTGTATTACGGTGGTGTGGAATGGCTCAATATTTCAGAATTCCTAGGGAAAATCAAAAAAGGTCTCGAACTTCACGCCATGTGCTTTGTCTTTAAGGCTGCCGTTGTTTTTTTGTGTAAAGAGAGAATTCGTCAAAAGAAGAAGCTCATGGTAAGTTGGAACACATTGTTGCTTCATATTAGTGGCTCCATTCCTCATTTTACTAAATTTGATCTCTCTCTGAATAGTTGTAAAAACAGCGACATGAAACAATTTTTGATAAAATCATTTTCCGTTGAAAATGTACTAAAAATATAATTTCATCTAATTAAAAATATAATAAATACTATTCTAAAACTGTATACAATAAAAATGTTCATTGCATCATAAGGTAAAAAGAAATCATATAGTAACTGTTTTCTAAAAGAGTTTCTGGTGACTTCAGGGTGGTTCGAGCAAGGCGGGTGCGACGGAAGTGGAGATCATTCGCTACCAGGTGCTCATCCCCGTGACGGAGGTGCAAGTACGGACGAACTGCGTGAAGGAGAGTGACTCCCACTTCTTGTGGGAGCTCATCCACCTGAGGTCTCAGATGCAGCGAAGATCAGAGAAGATCTATCAGCTCTCCAACAGGTCAGTTGTCTGTTCCGATCAAAAATAGAACGACACAAGCGAATTGTATGTTAAGTAAAAAAAATTGTTCTTATCATTTTTCCATAGATTCTTGCCCTTTTTATATTCAAGTTAAGCTAAACATATTTAAAAAAAATTCAGTTTAATGTAACAGAAGCATTTGAATGGCTACACATTTTATTTTAAACTTTGTGTATTTAAAAAAGATATATTATTTAAAACTTTACAGAATGCATTAAAAACTTTAATAATTAATTGTGTTTCAATGTTTTATAATTACAATAGGAGCTCGCTTTTACGAATTCGTTGAGACCGGTAAAAGTGGTTTGTAAAATGGAAAAATAATGTATTAGATTATTAATATATATATATATATATATATATATACAACTTTTCAACTTCGACAAACAACTTTTTCTTTATAAATATAAGGTACCATTATAAAAATTTATTTAGAATGCCCTGCAAAATAAGATTCACATTTAAAAAGAATATTTATTTTCATTTTAATAATGTAAAATCAGATAAATTAAAACTATTTCTTTTTATGTTTAAAAAAAATTTTTTTTTCCAATATTTTAAAGTGTAAAAGCATTCTGTGCCCTTTTCCCTCAAAAAAATGCCTTTGTCCTGTTAAGCTTAAATAGTAAAAGAATGTGAAAGCAAAAAGTAGTGTTGCAAATTATTCTCAGGGTCAACTGTGGAAACTCATTATACTATTCTTTAAGTTGGAAAAATTTTGATACTAAGCGAACAAGATCTTGTGTAACCATACATTGTTATTCAATTTTGGTTCATTCTATAACAATCATCCACTTACACCATTCTCTAATGTTGTTCTAGTATTCGCATAAATTATTTGAGATGCACTGAACATTCCTCAGGTTTAAATCAAATGAAAGAAAGTGACCAATTCATAACCAGATGATTTGTGTTAGCACTGGTATTTTTACAAAATGGCAATCCCTTGTACTTTTTGTTGTATTCCAAATGAAAAATACTTTTATATCATTAGGAGAAAGCAACAAATAGCCTATTGTTAAATGCATGTTAAAAGGTATATATTCTACTTTTGGAAAAACAACAAATAATAATACAAAATGCATACTAATGCAAACCCAACGTAATCCAATCCAACAACCAAAAATTGGATTAAAATAATAACGAGAGGAACTTTTTCATAATGAGGTTTACTCGAGGGGATCTTATGGTTTAAAGTAGATTCTGAAATACTGCAAACATCCCACATACGAGATGGAAATCAAACTGTTGAATTGAAGAATGGTTAACCATCACGGCTAGCTGTGTAAAGCTTGCACTCTATATCTGATCACAAACACTTTAAATGAGCTAAGCTGAAATAAAATTATTTCAAAAATTTCATTTTTTTTTTCTTCCACATTCGCACTAAACTAAATTTAAGGACCTGTCGCTTCATATATATATATATATATATATAATATTATGACCACGGGTATCATTGCCCACGTAGATGATGACGTAGAAGACATGTGATCCAATGGGAATGATATTTAAATTGTTAGATTGTGAAGCATCATTATTGTGAATATGTGAGTGTAAGGCTGTGGAAAAATGAAGAAATGGCTCATAACTTTGAAATGTTGCATGCAGCTTTGACTGCTTCGATAAGTTTCAGTGACGTTTAGATTCCAGAGAAAGAAATGAGTGACATCATTGGTCATCAACTGCCTATCATCGTCTGTATAATTTTATGTTTGATCGCTATTTTCACTTTTGTTTTGGTTTATTCTACGGTTATGGTTTTATTTTAAGCAAGAGTGTTTTTCAAAAAATGAAACGTGGCATTTTGTGCTACAAATGTCATATTTTGTGAGTTGATCATCGAATGCATATCTAAATACAAAAAGAAAAATAAGATGGTTTAACTATTTCTAAAAGAAACTCTGTTTTTTTTGAATAATGGATACAAACACCTCGAAGAAACGACAAAATTAACATCAAGAATGCTACAGTGTATTATGAGTATTTTTAGCTAGATGAAGATATCGATGTTGGGACATATCATCTACTGATTTACCAGTGAGAAAAATATAAAAATCTGCTGCATTGTCTTCTGTAATTTTGATTTTCTTATGATTATCTAATTTTAACTATGATTTTTTAAAGATTTCTAATGTTTTCTAGTGTTTTCATTCTCTAATAAATAATTCATTCTAAACTGCTTGCATGTTGAAGGACTACAAGGATTTTTTTTTCTTTTGTAGCACAAGTGAATTCCGGAACGCCTTCCTTCGCACTATCCGGCAAATCATTCGCGAGAGTGTAAGAAACATGACAGTGCCTGTAAACAAGCCAGCTTCCAAGGATAAAACCGGAAGGAGATCCGGTCAAGAATCCGCAAGCATGGCGCGAACCCTGAGCGGCAAGAAGAGACCGAAAAGCGTCCAGCGGCATTCCGCAGGGGACCAAGACGAGACTTACGACAACCTGGAGCAGAACTTCCACACTCGCAGCAAGACAGTGACCGACGGCATGGATGATATGGACAAACTGCCGCCAGGAAAACTCTCGAACTCGGTTGGAAAGGGGAGCTTAGTATACGTCCAGGCGGCTCACGACAAAGCCGGATCGCCGGTGTGGAAGTTACGGGGGGAGAACGATAAATCAGCCACGCTTCCCCATCCTGGCCATTCGCAGCAATACGTGGACGCTCCCCTTTACAAGAAAGACCACTGCACCTCCTCAGGGCTTGCCAAGCCACCCCTTGAGTGTTAACGCACTTGTCATAAAAGGTAGGGTGGACACGCTACCTAATCGGTGAACAAATAGTACTCAGAAACATCTTTTCTTTTCTTTTAATTTGCACCTAAAATATTAAAATACTATTTTTACAAAGAGGATTACTTTTGGCTTGTACCTAAGCCTTTACGTTGATTAGAGCAGCGTTTTCACCCTGCCTTTTAAGTGTGAAGAGTAAATGAATGTTGCAAAAGACTATCAATCCAAAGGATAGCGAAGTGAAGTGGCATCGGGAGATACCTGTGATTTGTTACAAAGCAAACCCTGAACAAAGACTGAGCTCAATTTGCAGTACATAAGTGCCCCCTTTCCCTGTTACTGCAACTCAGAACGGAAGGAAGGTTCATTAAGAAATAGTTTAGCATAGCGTGCAGATCTATTTCATTAGCACTCTCTCTTCTTTTAGTTTCTCCCTTGCTCACTCGGGCTGATTTCCACAATTCATTTAGATTATACAATAGCATTCTCCTTTGTAAAAACTATTGGTATCTCTTCAAATTACACGTCAATTTTGATTGCACAAAAATTCCTATCCAGCATATAACTAAGAAAAATTATGCTTTCTGTTTATTCAAAGTGAGTTAAAATTCCACATAAAATATTTTAAGTTTGATTTCAAACAGAATAAACTAAATTGTGAATGTGTAAACATCTGTCTTAACCCTTTCGTGACTCGAAAGAGCTAAGAAATTGGCTTGGAACAAAAGCTTTTTTCCCACTAACTCATACGAAGGGGTTGCAGAAACAACATATTACTATTTTTAATATAAAATCATTTAACTTCAATAAAATTTTAGTTGATTCATAAATTTATGATTGGTTAAATTATTTAGGAAATTTACAATCGTAAATGACGCAAGGAAATTATAGCTTCTTTGCTTTGGCATTCCATTATCAGACTTCAGGCAAGCAAAATTCTTATAGCTTTGCAAAAATGTCGCGAAAGGGTTAAAAAGATTACAAAATTTTAATTACAAAGTCAAGTTTTGTTAAATTTAAAGCAATATAAACAAGATTCGTTTTATTTTTATGAGCTTTGTGTTGTTCTTCCAAAATCAATTCAAGGAAAACGGAAAATGCATCGCACAAAAATTTTGCGTTTTGATTTCTAATGAACCCCCTTTTAACCTTATGTTTTGTTTGAACGATAGTGTTCACAAAAATCTTCATAATTGTACCAATATTGTTTAGAAAAGTAATTTGTAAATTCACTGGGCATGTTTTTATTACCGGAGTTAGAATTTTTTAAGTGTTATTGACCTAGAATTTTTTAATTAATTGCACTGAATTTACAAAAAAATATATATTCTTATTTAGGTAAAATATAAATAAATCGACAACTTTTGTACATAAATGCTTATAAGAATTATGAATGTTACTATAAAACAGAAAATATCTTAATATATAAATATATATACATTATATATATATATATATATATTGTGATGCATTACATAAAATACATCTTGTATAAACTAATCTAAGATAACAGCTATAAGAATAAAATTTATATTGTTTGACATATGAATAACACAGCTTTTGCTACGAGTAATCTTACATCATATATTTCATTTAAAGTATTTAATAAATAATCTGATTCCATGTGCATACACATAATAAAATAATCCAAAGTTTTTCATTAAGATCTTACTGCAATCATATTAATATATATAGATGAAGGAAATATTTCTGTTTTTAGATTTGAATTAATCTCTAAATTTTAATTACATTTTCTTTTGAAAAAGGCTAGTCAGGGCACCCTTAGGTTACTGTTAAAAAACAGGTTAGCAGTCCATCAATATAGTAATCAGCCCACTGATTTCAAGCAACGTTCAGTGATGCTATATCAGACATGATGATTGATACTGTTGATACATTAACAATTAAACGATTAACAAAAAAAAAGTCTACGTGCAACAAAATTTCTTCAGTGAGATATGATCCACATTGTCTAGAATCCAACAAAATGTAAGACATTATCTTTTGAGAATTTTCAGATGGAGAAAAAAATTAATGTAACCAGAGAGAAATGTCTACTCTGTGCTGCTATCTCTTGGTCAGTATCGGTTTGAGATGTGATATTATAATAGTATCCATCAATCACCCTTACCAACGTCATCATACTGATCATTGCTTTGAACTTCGATGAAGCCTGACTTTTTGTCGCGGAGAAACGCGTGATTAACGAGCAAAAACTCGTCCATCAGATCAATCTCTCATTGGATCGGAAATCCAATGAAGTTTGATTCCCATATTCACTGAACAAGGTGACCATTTTTTTAAAGCCTTAAAGTCATTGTGTCACTTGTGGTTCAATTGAATTAACCATAAGACGACAATATGCTTCATATATTACAGAAAATTCTTGGCAAGGGTGCCCTGAAACCATGTTTGCCCAGGATTTAATTTAAGCAATGCTTTTGCGCTTCCGCAAGTTGCTTCTCTACGTGGTCGTCCAGATTGCCATGTCCTGGAGCAAACCTTGTTTGATATCTCAGTATTTCATTATATATCATTTATTTATTTTATGCTTTGAAAAAGTAACTTCTAGATTTATGTCTGACTCATAGATTACTTATACTATTCATAGATTAAATACGACTAAATTTCGAAACTAACATTTTCTCAAATCCGAATTGTATCAAATTCCTTTTAAAGGCAATAGCGATTAAAAAATTGTATCGAATATTAGGAGATTTTCATTTAAGTAAAATTAAAATCTAAGGTTGAAATAGATTTTTCAGAAAGCATTACTTATCATTATTATAAAGGAACAACTGAATTAATACCTGTTTAAATAGAAATAATTTATTTTAACTTGAGATGAAATACATGCTTAAAAATGACATCATCGTGAGCAAGTGAAGTGACAGTATACATTCAATGAATTACCTAAAAGTTAACATTGGTTCTAAATATAAGTTTTGTTCCATAACAAAGCTGTGCTGTTATAATGTTGCTCTTGTTAAATTTATAATAAAAACTTTTAACTATCTGTTAGATTAGGAAGAGGCCTTAAGATTCGAGTATTCCATCTCTAGTATCTAGTACATTGAATTTCACTATAAGAAACGTCTCCGATTTCGAAGTAAACAAATTCAAATAGATGATTTACATTTCGCTAATATTGGGACAATTCATTTAGGAGTATTGCAGTGAAACCTATCTTAAAGACTTGTCAGTGAATGCAGCTACTTGCGCGCCTCCGCGGTACTGGAACAGTTTTACTCATTTCAGCAGGAAAGCAATTTATTCTTCCTGTTCAGTCAGTCTAAGTAAATATTTAAGAATCTCTTTCGAGAATTTCACTGCAATAGATAAAATAATGAAAATGATTCTATGTTCCATGAATAGGATCAGTAATAATAATTGATCATAGAACTTTTCCAAGAGTTGCAAAAATACAACATGTGACCAGAAGATACTTTTACTGTAAAATTTTAAAATAATTTCGTCATACATAAATGATTTTTCTAAAATAACGCAACCAAACTGTTGTTGGATGATTAATTGAATGGTCTTCAACAGAACGACCTTACTTGCTTATTTTATAGTGGTTCGGAGTCCACTTTAAATTGCATGTCCTTGTCGAATCGTATGTATGGAAAAGAAGCCCAATGTCAAATGATTTTATAAGTGGCTAGTTACATATATATATATATATATATATATATATATATATATATATATATATATATTCACGCTATTCAGAAGATTTATTTAAAAGCAAATATAAATATAATTAACTTTTATTTCTCAAGAGCTATAAATTTTGAATATTCGCTTATCCTTTCTTCTCTAAATATCTGGAAAAAGAAAACATTTTTGTCACTTGGGAATAACTGCCTCCAAGAGAAATAAACATATATTTAATAACACTGGAATTTCCATATTTATTTATGCAAATTATAATTTTGCTTTAAATGAAGGTCTAATTTTCAAAAATTGAGATTATTTGTATACGATACGAGGAGTTACTTCTCAGCAGTAATTACTTCTAGGTCTTATCAATTGCTTTAAAATGTGTGATTTAGTTTTCTAATATTTTAAACAATACAGAGTCTAAAATCAGACTAAATATTTTGAACTTAATTAAAATGTTTTCAATTAAATTTACGAAGATGATTTCATATAATTTACAAGTTTGTACTAAATATTCATGAAATATTTTCAATAGGAATAGAAGTTTTTCAAAATTTCATTGCACGTTATTATAAATATATTAACTTTAAAATTTTGTTTAAACTGGTTTCACTGCATACTTCTTTGGATATAGAGAACATTCGATGTTAACTATAAAATCATTATTCCCCAGTGATTTCTCGTACTTTAATAATTACGCTAGAATTATGTTTTTATAACTATCTAACATTCGTAAAGATAGAAAAAGTAAAGATTTTAGGGTTGAAACTTTTGATTGGCAAATTTTAAACTGCTATTTCTTCAATTATAATGCATTTGTAGACATATGAATAACAGATTATTAGAACTTGGAAAATAACATTCTTTTACACTCGTAGTCACTCATACATTTCATTAAAATGTTTGAAAATTTAAAAAATCAGATACAAATGGAGTTTTTAATAGTTTTGGTTTTTGCCATTTTTATATTCTATGTAGGTTAATTTATCAAATACTGGCCACACATGTAGTTTTCTTATAAGAAATAATAGTGTCCTATTGTATTTTAATTTCATTTCCTAATGTCTGTGATTACAACCTAAATGTTAACTTTTTTTAGGAAACAGATTAGTTTAAAGAATGTTGCCATTAAATTAAGTAATGAAAAACCTTTAAAATAAAATTTATAATGTTTTTTACAATCAATCACTTTTAAACAAGAAAGCAAAAGCTGGAAAACATTCTCACTCATTCACGGAGGAAAACTGCTTTTTGAATTCACTTACAAGAACATTTAAGTTACTGCATACAAGTTGCCCATCAATAGAACCCACTGTAACTTTTGAATGGTAATAGCTATAGCCAATGAAGTGGCAACAAAACCCTGTTAAGTCTCGCCCACAAAAATATGTTTAATATTAAATCTTAGTGTGTCGCAAAGGAAAAGTTAGCCGAAAAATTGTAGATTTCAGTATCGATTTAGTACAAAATGGCACTCCACATACACGCTAAGAACAGGACTTATGAAATACGTAAAAGACAAGAAAAAATCAAATTTTAGAATTAAGTGTCATATATTGTGACAATTCCCATTAACTTAGAGCAATAATAGGTAAATTCTACTTTCTTTCGAGTTTCGCGTTAAGTCAAATTGCAATATCGCGATTAAGAGAGCGCGATTGAATCTTCTAGATCCGTATTTTTTCTACATAATTTTTGTCTTATCTTATATTAATATAGTTTTCGAAATTAGCATCACTAAAAATACATGAACGCTATTTAAATACCACTTTAGAGACTGTAGTCATTCAAAAGTTAAAATTGGGAATATCGTGGGCACATCTCCGAGTAATATCTAATTATGAGTTAGTTTAATAAACACTCTGAATTTATAGCATGAATTAACAAAAGAGCCACAATTTGTTATTCAGATGATTCGCGATTGAATGTTTTTACTTTGAATTTGAAATAATCTTATCTAAAGACAATAATCGCAATGAAAAATTATTATTTCCATTTAACTAAAATACGCATTACCAAATCTGAACAAAAAGTTTTACAAACCATTCTTAGAGCAGTACAAATTACTTACATATAGAACTCTTCTAATAATTTGCAAGGATATTTTTACCAACATTCCATGTTAAAATATTTGGTGAAAATCGTCCATAATACAAGCTCAAATTTTTAAAAATATTGAAGTGTTTAGGCAAGTTTTCTATAAAATATTTACAGGTATAAATAAAAATACAGCATTTCTTCTACAATTTTTGAAAGCAAGGTGTTCTGATGGCAAATGTGATTCATCAATATCAATGGCGCCAATGCTAGCCACAGACACTTTCTCGATTCTACTGTTTCAAATTGTGGCCATTGCAAAAAAACATTTGATGCATCTCTTGTTCTGAGTCAAAATATGATATAAATGTTTAATCTACTCAGAGCAATATATTAAAATAAATATGATGCATTTACAATTATTCTGGCAATAAATAAATATTCAAAACAGAATTTATTAAATCTATGCTCGTATATATTTTTACAAATTAAAATCTTATTTTGATTTTAAGTTTCAGAACATTTCAAACTTATTATTGTTTAATTCTCTTTAAAAATAAAGTTCACTAACGCTGGAACAAGAGATCTGCCAACCGAGCTTAAATAAGTGCTCAAATAAATACAGCAAGAATATGCAAAATCTCTAACGTTCTAAAAAGAAAAAAAAAACCCATTAGTTTCTTCAAAATGTCAACAAATGAAGCTAAAAATATGAGACTAAAATGAAGCATATTTTTCTCACAGCAAAAGCGCAGCAACTCGTGTTACAACTTAAATTCAATTATATTTAGCAAATATTTCAAGCTTAGAGCTAATTATAAATGTATATCTTATATGTTGTATGTGAAAAGAAAAAATAGTTATAAAATTAAAATTAGAATGAATAGTTTTTTCAAGTACTGTGAAATTTAAGTGTAATCACTTATTTAAAAATTTCACACTGCATATATTTACCTCATTATAACCTAAAAGAACTTTAAATGGATAGTCAATATAAAAAAAAGCCATCCAATTTCAGAGTTGTGGTTTCTCACATTTCATCGTAAAAGGCAGCTATCCCCGTGTTATACTCAAGGTCAGTAGGTAGGGGGTGAAACAGAGTGCAAACTTCATTTTTAATCCATTCTAAAACGCTGCTGTACTTAAAAAGTCAGAACCTTTTCTTTTCATTCTTTTGGAATCCCTTAACTGCCATAATGTCTTTCAACGTATGACCATAGTGTCTTAGAGAATTTATAAAAAGGGGACATTTATATATATTATATTTAAAAGGAAAAAATATTCCGCTTCTTTGTTTTCTTCAATGTCCTCGCGCTCATTCAAATTTTATTTCACTAGTCAAAAAACACGTGAATGAACCCCGTTTCTATATATATTTGAGAGATGCGTGTTGTTTGTAATAGTTGGAGAGATTGTAATATATTTTATGGTAATGTGTTCTAGCGATTAGTTACTCTCTGTTCTCACCTGCAGTCTACTACAAGGAAAGCCCATTTCAAATTCATTGGAGAAACTGTCTATTCCCATGCAGGTTGATTACTTTTTAATATAGGTGCTTTAGAATCAGCCTATTGAGTGTATAGTGTACAAAAGAAAGAATGTACATTTCTTGTTTTAAACATATTAAAGAAAAAATACCTTTATTACTTGTGACTCAGTGCTTTCTTAGACTAAGACATAAACACTCTTCTCCTGCTGTTGTGATAAAGTGAGCATTACGGTCACATGTCCCCTCCCAAAGTTAGGAAAATTTGACAAACATTTATGTACATGAACTTGAGCCTTATCAATTTTATGCTTAGCATTTGTTGTATGAACATGTTCCATAATGCTCATTTTACCAATATTATTGTAGTTTAATTCGCTTTTCAATCAGGATGAAATAGAAAACTTAAGGTAAGATTTTTTCCATATAATTTTAAACAATATTAGAAATATGTTTAAAATGTTTAATTATTTCCACAGTCACAAAAACTAAATTGTTCTATTTTTTAGAAACTAAAGGTTGGATAATCACATTTGCTTAAATTCTCATAATTTTATAATTACACTGCTGGCCACCCAAATTGCAACATCACGAAAGACAAGAGATATCCCAACAAAATTTATTTTGTAGATATAATATTGACCAAGTATCAAATTATTAAATTTTTAGATTTCTGTGAAGTGTGGTTCCTACTCAAATCAGTTTCCAGAGCACATTGTTGGAAATCACCACTGCCACACCCCTCGGCATTGATTAAGATACTTTGAATATGTTCTTTGGTACAGCAGACCAAGCAGCTTCCACACGTTCTCAAAATTGATTTGGTGTGGCAGCTGGGGATATAATCGGGGTCAATCATTGAGCAACCATGAACCACATAATTTCTATCAGTGAAGCTAATTTCTATAAGTATCCGGGAAGCGAGTCGGACAGGGGAAGCAGTTCAATCTGGCAATTGACGAAAAACTCTTGCAATCTATGATTGCGTATTATCCTGTTGAAATATGGCAGTGAGCAATCCTTGAAGGTAAGGAAGGACATCTGGCTTCAACAACTCGGAAATATAGAGCTGGCTGTTTAAATTACCGGCAATGCGTACAAGAAGAATGCAAGAGTGATATCCAATACCGGCTCATACCATCATACTCGGTTCACAACGCAGCTGTTCAACATTTTCTCTCCATGGTGTCTCCAGACTGGAATGCGACCATCGTGGTGTTGCAGACAGAAACGTGACTAGTCAGTAAAGACAATTTCATTCCATTCTGCCGTCTACATCCTTCTTTCATCGCACCATTGGTGGCGGAGACATCTGTGGTTTTGCGTCAAGGTAACCGAAAGTAAATGAAGCAAAGGACGTTGTGCAGACAGACCACTATGCTGTAAACGAAATCAAATGGTACGCGCAGACACTGAATGATGCATTACAGACTGAATGTAGTGTGCTTTGGTTCGTAATAAGGTTGAGCGATCCATCGCTACAATGCGTACAATTTCCCTGTCATCACGTGAAGTGGTGCAATGAGATCGATGCGATCGTACATGTCGGTCTGTCGTACCGTGCATCCAACGATGACATACCCGCATTACAGTTGTTTCATTTCGTTCAACACTACTACCAATTTCTCTGAAATATAATCCACACTCTCGGTAGGCCACTATCCTTCCTCTGTCAAAGTCGGATACTTGATCAAAAAATAATCGTTGTTTTCTACGAGACATTATTGATCTTTTTTTTTTTTTTTCTAAGCCACCAAAAAAAACGCACACATAATTGCAGAACTTGAAAATCGTATAAATATCTAAGTATTAAATAGGCTTTGAAATGGCGCGCGTAATGTGCGTCTGCGCTGAAATTCTAATCATTTTCATATCACATCTCCGCTAATGCATGATATAAATTTCATGTTCTTTGCATGCTTCCTTTAGGGTGTTGCATTTACGGTCGCCAGCAGAGTTTAGACGTGTTTAATAAATGTATTTTATTTTCTTTTATTGAGGTTTTTAATATTGTGTGAGATTTCTCATTTGAATTTAATAACCTAAATAGAGAAAGTCTTATAATTTATTGTAATATTACAGCTTCTTAAAATGATATATTTTAATACATAATTCTTAAATGTAAGTTGAAAAATATGTTTTTGCATTTTAATGACTTGTAAAAATTTTATTTAAAAATAAAAATTTTAAATGAGTATTATGTATATCTAACAAAAATAGTTTTAATTAAGAACATCTATATTTGTAAAATCTCTTCGTTATTTTATGATTACGTTATAAAACTTCAGGAAGTTAATTTATTTTCTTGTATATTTTTTTAAGCTACTGCTTATTTATAAAAAACTTTTTAATTATTCCTTAATATGATTATTGCGTTGTTATACATGTCTTTAATTTTTTTAAAAATACTTCTCTCTCTCTCTCTCTCTCTCTCTATTTTCTCCCATTTTTCTTATGCTTTGGTCTTTTATGGTTTTATTTATATGGTGTAAATTAGCTTTTTAAAAATATCTCCGTTAAGATTGCAATATTCAGCTTAGCTGAAAAACACAATAGCAAGAAATCCAACCATGACTATAAAGTTCCTTTTTTTCCCTGCTACAAATAATTCTCCGCGTATAATCAAAGATAATTAAACATTTTTCGATAATATAAAAAGTGCAAATTATTATGAACTAAAATTTTTTCATTACCATTATTATTTATTACATAAAATGAATATATTTTATTTTTTATTGTAAATACTTTAATTTTGTGATAGAGTCATTATCTCAATTTTATACTAAAAATATAAGAAATTCTGAAAGTTATCGTCGAAAGAAGAACAAATCTTTTTAAGTAAGAAGATACATTATTTTAGTAGAATATAAGTTGTCAAATAATAATTAACTAAATAAAATAGAAAGGTCTGAAAAATAATTGTTGAAATTTAAGTGCATTTTATGGCTCCGTATTGTTTTTATCAATTAGATATAAATTGTCACAGTGTTGTCTAATATGAAAGTGTTATTTTTAAGTGTTATTAAGTGATATTTTTAAGTGTTATTTAAAAATATCTCGATGCACTAATAAAAGGGAAAACAAGATAGTTATATTTTCGCAAATAATAATCAGTAACTTTTTTAAAAAAATTTTTTTTTTTTTTTTTTTTTTTTTGCGAATAAATTTTGATTTAATATGTCTAAGCAAATTAATACTATATTCAAAATTTATGTAAAAATGATTCAAGTTATTTTCTTAAATATAGTAGACAGCTCGTTTTTGCAAATTCGAAGGGACCGGTAAAATACTTCATAAAAATAAAAATTCGTAAAATAGAAAAATAGACGTTAGATCTTAAAACTAAATTTTTTTTTGTCACAAAACCCCAATTTTATTAGCCATTCATCTGCTTGTTTTGCAGACGATCGAAGTACTACTCATTTTCTTTCGCTATGTTCTTAACCCTTTAATTATCTAATAGTTCTCGTACAAATTGCATTTGAATACACTAAAAAAAAAAAAAATGAAATATTTTAATTTTGGAGAATGGTGGATTTCATCGTCATTCAAGTTGTTAGGTAAATAATTTTGGCATTCTTCAGTTACGGTGGTAATAAAGCCTGCACATGTCAAAATGATAAAGATATCATTTTTTCTCCAAGATCATTTCAAGTATAGATTGACAATGCATTGAATCTGGAGCTTCAATTTTAGATAAATACTCAGTAAACTACTTTATGATATATTTACACTTGAAGATAATGGTTATATTTTAATGCATGAGCTATAAGGTGGGAGAAATCTCACACTAACTTCTTCAAAAACATCGAAATTTCACTATCAGCTGTGCAGTTAGTTATTCACATTTCGAAGGGCTTACGGTTCACCAATGAAAACATTCACAAGTTTCTCAACCATGAAGTAAAAAATTGAAAAAAACATATATTTTTTTAAAAAAAATAAACGAAAACGAAAGAGGCATAAAAAGGAGTTCGCAACAATTTAAAGATTTTACAAAATGTTAGTTCGTAAATGGGAATTAATTATCATTGCGTCTATGGGACCCTGTTAGGGAATAGCCACTAGTTAGTAAAATCACTAGTTTTCGTAAATTCGAAGTTCATAAAAACGAGAGTCTACCTTAACTTTTCGAGAAGAATTAGTGAATGAAACATCAAAAATCGAAAACAAAATCTAGCCATGAGGTCAATCTCAGAATTCGAAATGATGGATTATTCACAATTTTCCCATTTCTTTTTCTTTGTTTTAATTTTAACTTAGATTCATGCAATACTTTTGCACTGTTTGATTTTTTTTTAAATATCAAATAAAATTAATATGCTTTGAAATTTAAATAAAATATGATCAAAATGATAAAAAATGTAAGAGTAAACAGTTTCATGTCATACATAAATTCATTTTGATAAAAATGTTATTTTCAAACTGCAAAAAAAAACTGCCCTACCCTTACAAATCACTTAAAACAATAGTTGACAGTCTATGAATGGACTCAGTTTTCTAACCACTGCATTTTTTCCATGTTTAAAAATAAAATTCGCTTAATGAAGCCACTTAAAATTGATACGGGCGACCTTGATCCTTGACCAAGGTTGATTGAAATAAAAAAATAATAAGTTAAGGAAAAGTAAAAACAATATAAAATTAAAAATAAAATAAGAGATATTGTGGTGGTAACTATATTGGATTTCATTTTATTGATTTAAAATATATTGAAGTATAAATTAGAAAATTCTTCCTTTCGCTTTGTGAAACTATTTAGATTTTACTAGACTTGTAAAATAACACAATTTTTTAAGCAATATCATTATAAAAATTACTCAGAATCTCTTTATACTCATAAAAATTTATCTTTTTAATAATTAAGGGTAACTTCTAAAATCATGTTTCGGTGATCGGTCTTCCGGAAAATTATATTTCGCTTACAGGGTGATTTTCTCTGAAATGGATCAATTGTAAATATTTCTCCCCAATAACTAAAAGAAAAGCTCACCGCTTAATGCAATACATCTTTTCTTAGTAAATAAAGTACGACAAATGCTGAAGAATGTAGGAGAGAATGATTGCATGTGAATAGGAAATATTTAGACCATTATCGAGACAAATAACATAACATGCATTTCTTCTTTGCAAACAGAAGGAGAATTTTCTTAAAACGGAATGACCAATAATGAATAAAGGGGAGAATGAAAGCATGTAAATAGAACGCATTTAGACCATTATTGAGACAAATAACGTAACATGCATTTCTTCTTTGGAAACAGAAAAATCACCTTAAATGATAAAAGAAAAGGTTAATGAATGACGGAGACAGTGAAAAGAAAATCTTAAAATCATTGGGAAACTAAATTACACAATTTCAGATATAATTCGAAAGAAATAACTTTTCGTATGGGTTATCCTTGAAAGCTATTATATAAAGTTGGAAAATACAGTCATTAATAGTTTTAAGTGTGTGATGATGAGTTCAATTCTTAAAACCACCAAAGGATCTGCATCTTGAAACTATAGTCTGAAACAGCTATCATGAAAAATATTTGTGAAAAGATTCTTTCAATACAACAAGTACAAGATTAGAGAGGACATCCACTTCAAGCTAGAAATAGAATATATATTCTTTGTTACTTGGGAGTTAAAGTTATAAGTACGGTTCTTTTTTTAACATTTACATTTTTACTCACCTTTTATTGGATCAAAATACAAAAACAAAACTTTTGAAAGTTTAAAAATTGCAATTTTTTTAAAAAGTAAGATGAAGTATTGGATATATATATATACATAAAGTTAAAAGAAAAAAAAATTCTATTGATTATTTTCTTCAAGTTAAAAAGTGATTAGGGAAAAATTTACCATCTTAGATATTTTATGCCAAAAAAATTTACAAATATCTATAAGAAAAAAAGTAGAATGCACAAAATATAGAAACTAAATGATATAACAAATATATATCACAATTATTGATTTTCTCAGCTCATTTATTTTATTAAGAACGGAAATCATCTTTCAAATCGTTTACTCTGCATTGTCGTTTTTCCTATTCTCTCGCTATTCCATAAGTTTAATGTACATTGTTCAAAACGATTTCTGTGGTTTTTGATATAAACAGGAAATGAAGAAAGTGTTTTGGTGACTGATAATAAGATGTATACAGGTTATAGGATATAAGAAAACAAAAAGAAAGCAACCAACAAAAAATAATTAAAATTTATGGTATTAACCATTAATCAAAATAAACATATATACATTTTAACATAATATACAAACAAATAAAAAAAATGTAATGTGATTTCGTGTATAAAAAACGAATAAGTTATTTCAATATAAGATACAGCTACCTCTGACTACCAATAATACTGCACACGTGTAGGCATGGAATAATCTAAAGAGAGAGAGACTGGGATATTCTCTCACACAACTGCAACAAAAAATTATAATTGCAATTTTTTTTTTTTTTTTGGATAAACACTGTCTACCAATAACTATTTGGACACCTATGCAAAAGACAATATCAGCGGTCCTGGGGTACGTCACGGCCTCCGCCGGTATATATCGTGTAGAAAACAGCATCGGCATTAGTCGCATGGAAGATGCCGCGTAGTTCGGAGTTCTCTGATTTCAAGAAAGGTATAAGTATCGGGTATTGCAAATTGTGCTGATCCTTAAGGGACATATTTATCGATCTGAAATACCCAAAATTGACAGTGGCTTATGTGATTAATAAGTGGAAGGTGATCGGTGATTTTCGGAATGTGCCCCGAGTCGGCAGACCAACGTAACTGGGAGATAGAGACCGACGAATGCTGTACAGAGAAATTCGGAAGAACCGCACCCAACTGATGACCCTCATCCTCGAGGAGTTTCAACAGGCATCTGGGAGTATTGTTTCAATGAATACCATCCGTAAGGAAGCACAACTGCTTGGTTTTCATGATCATGCTGCTGCCCATAAACCTTCGATCACAAAGTCCAACCACACTGCTCGGTTAATGTGGTACAAAGCACATCGAAATTGGATCATAGATCAGTGAAAATGGGTTCTTTGGAGCGACGAATCAAGGTTCACCCTTTACCGTTCGGATGGCAGAGTTTGGCGTCTGCCTGGAGAACTTCTCCTGCCAGAATGCGTTGTGCCAACAGTCAAGTTCGGCGGAGGAGGAATTATTGTCTGGGGGTGTTTCTCCTGGTAAGTTCAACGCCGATGCCTACTGCACCATTTTGAATGACATACTCTCTACGTTGTGGCAGTTTTACGGGTTGGACCCCTGTTACTTTCAGGATGACAATACCAATTGTCATGTTTCGAGGTTAATCAAGGCTTGGTATGGTGCCAGTGGAGTTCATCGAATGGACTGGCCTGCCCAGAGCCCAAACCTGAACCAAATAAAGAACCTCTGGGACGAGTTGGATCACCAAATTAAGGGTTGCACTACTCATCCAAAATCGGTGAAGGAACTTGTATGTCTCCTCCACGGCGAGTGGAAGATAATACCACAAGCTGTAATACAAAGACTTGTGAAAAGTATGCCCCGGAGGGTTCACACTGTAATTGCCTCTCGTGGAGGCTCTACTAGCTAATCATTTTGAATAAAGTTAGTTTTTCTTTTCTATCACAGGTGTCCAAATATTTATTGGTAGACAGTTTATAAGCAACAGTAATCTTTTCCCATGTTTTATTTTTCATTTGGAGAAGATATTAGTCAATCGACCCGAAAAAATCCTTAATCGAAAAAGAATATCTACTAGTTAAACACGATGCATCCTGTCATTACTATTCATTCGAATAATTCCTCCTCGATTACTTCAAAGTAGGGAACTACAATAGATCTCAAGAGTTATTACATTATTGAATTGTTCTTACTCTATTTTTAATAATATATAGAAAATGCGATCATTGATAGAAATAATAACCAAAATCATTAATATTAATCTATTAAGTCAGATAATTCCATACATAAGTCAGATACTCTTTCATGTGTAAATGGATTATATTAAGTATAAAATTCTCCAGATGAAAATTCGCCTACTGTTAAGTTGTGAACTAAAGTATGACTCGTCTGAGAAAATACACTTCAATTTGTCCCCGTCTAATATGCTCCTGTGTTCACCTTCTGTGAATATAATGGTAGGAACCTATCAGCAAAACAAAAGCATGGTGGAATCTGTCTCGAATAGTTTGAATTGATACCAGAAGTCTCTGAAAGTATTCTTCCAGTGATATGAAGTTCAAATAACGATTTTTGACAGTAAGTAGCTGTACACGTAGACGATTGATTGGTGCTCCAGTCTTCGGTTCAATAATTCGAATAACAAATCCCACATCAACCTTAGATGTTTGCAATGGTTCGAAATTCATTTTAAACTGTAGGTCTGGGTTTAATTAGCCTTCGCACACAAAAGAATTAAAGTTGATTAACGATCAAACATTTTATTGTGAAATAAAGTATAGAAGTTACCGATTTTGATCTAAGACAATACTGAGACATCATATTCACTGTCATTAAATATTTAAAGTATGTCATATATTTTATCTACTTCTGCAAAAGTACCGGCTGGAAGTAGCTTTTCATTTCATATCTGAAATGTATAATTTGCGATCACCGGCAAAATTAGCATGTTCTCACCATTGCAACTTTCCTCTTTAAGTGATTTATATAGTTGTTTCATAGGCTTGAACTAAAGAAAGCATTTCATCATTAAATTCAAGAATGCTTAGTTAATTTTTTTTAATATTTGGTGTTTATTTTATTTGCTTTGGTGCCATTTTATGAGGAAATTTGCTTCTTTCTTAACTTATGGCATTATGTATTTTCTTTTGTTGAAACTAAACACCTTCGAAAATCCTCTAATACTTTACAATGTAATGAATCATTCTCATCTTTAATTATTTATTTTAAACGCAATACACCAAGAATGTAAGCATTTAAATATTATAAGGAAATATAGATTTATTTAAGAATTACTTCTTTGCATGTTGAAACACTCATTCTGCCAAAATAAAATTGAATCAAAATCTTTTCTGGAAATTTAATTCATCAGATAAAATTTTTTGACCTATATTCCTCCTATAAAAATTTAAGTTACATATATTTTCTCTTTCTGAATGCAGTGTTTCATATCGCCTTAAGCAAATATCTTATTAGTATTCTAAAAATTATTTTGTAAGACCAATTCGGCTCAATAATTCTATAGCCACCTTATAGACGAAATATAATTTTTTTAAATTTATATGCAACCATTTTTCTCAAAGTGCTTCAGTATATATTCAACAGCATAATAAACGCACAAATATATTTTTGCAATAACAATGATTTGAATTATGTAAAAACAATATTTGTGATTATTCTTCAATATTTTGTTCTCTATTTTTGGCCATTTACGTAACATAATGCTTATCGCAATCAAGTTATATAGCTGTTTTATTTGTATAATATTTAAAAAGAATATACAAATTGTTTTAATAATACTTATCTTCAGTAATAGTATATTTTCCTACGGTCTCTTTTTGCTCACAAAAGCTCTTTTGATTGGAATCTACAACTTAAATTAGATTCCGACTATTATAAACATTTACGCCTGAAATGAATGTCAATCCCACGAAAATATGTTCATGAAATACGATGGCAATATAACAAAAAAATTATTAAATGCAAATAATTTTTACGTATTAAGTCTGACAATTAAATCTATTTAAAACAGTACGAAATCATTTGTTTTGGTCTCTATTTTTTAAAAATAGAGATATTTATGTAACATTTTTTGTCAAATACTGTGCATTTTTTCTGAAATAAATGAGAGCATTCGTAAAGAGAGAATCGAACTGTATCTCAACCACACACTCAGCGTTTCATGTTCTCATGATGAAACTATTAGAAGGGAAGCAGAGTTCTCTTCACAGTGTACACAAACATTAACGGGCTGGTTTTCGAAAAGTGATAAAATACCTAGCATGATTGAACTCTGATTAAATCAAGAAAAAGAAGACCCAATTCTTTCAGTGATTGCAACCGATATAAAAGGAAAAAATGCTAACAAAATTTGTAGAAACATTCGTTTGTTGATTATTTGACAATTCAAGAAAGTGTTTAAACTATATCATGTAGAATTTTGATCGCCAAGAAAAAAAAATGATTATAATTTTTTTTTTCAAAGCTAAATAAAAAATATTGAATTTGTTAGATTCAGATTTTGACCTAATCGCTCTTAGAGAAAGAACAAGATAGCAAGAATGCTTCGTTCTTGCACAAAATTTTGTTCATACATGAGACACGCGATTTTATCATTTCAAGTGCTCTGTTGATGAGATCATTGGTACTATTCTTACATTCTTTATACCTGACATGTGTTAAATGGCACTCTTCATGCTCTAACTAATAAAGGTTCAAGGTTCCATTGATTGCTCTCTAAAAATGTGTTAATATACAAGTCAAAGTTGATTTTCTTCATCCTAATTCTCAAAACCTTATTTTGATTCCTAGATGCGTTGAATTAACTATACAAATAGCAATGTAAATTTTAAAAAAAAAAACTAGTTTCCTTTATTCAAGCAATATTCGAAAATTATTGGCAATTATAAATTTCGAAGATATTAACAAATTATTTATCACATCAGACATCAAGACAGTAAATCATTTTTTATTGCCCATTAAGACCCATTTTTTTTAAAAAATAATTTTTAAAACACAATAATAAAATACATTAAATTAGTAACATCATTGGAGAATTTATTTCAAATTTCTAACGAATTTGAAGAATTTTGCAGCAATACATAATGCAATACCTAACTATTTTTCATAAAATAAATATATACTGGTTTTATGTATAATGTTATATTTAAAATTTATAATCAATTATACCTTTTGAAATTGACATTTAAAAAATAATTGACATTTAAATATTATTTAGTTAACATTTTTATTTTCCCGTTCCTTTACTTATTTATTCATTGAAGATATTTAGAAATAATTTTACAATAATATTAATTTTTAAAAATTTGAATGAAATCGAATTAAGAGATTGTAATGGTTCTCAATAATTAAATGATTATAAACATGTTTTCATGAAACAAAGAAAGTGAGGAGCAGTTTCAAATAGAATTTACCACATAAGCTATTTACTAAGACCAGAATTACATTTTTATATAATCTTTCTTTCTAAAATTGAACAAAATTTAAATAACTTTTAATAACGTTTTAATAAATAAAGTATTATTGGTTCCATTAGTTTATAAAGGAAAGAAAATATAAAATATTTTAAAATTTAATACAAAAAATATGCAAAATATGATGAAAAAAATTTAGTAAAGTAAATCAAAAGTATAAAAAAATCAAGTAATTACACTAAATTAAGAATTTGGATGATGTTAATAAACTATGTAATTAAGATTTTCCATAAATATTTTATAAATTTGTCTATACCAAATATAAAGAAACGTACTTCAGAATTATTTATAGTTTTGAATACTTTCAATAGCATTAAATAAATATAAGCATTCATTGACATTAAAGCAAACTTATCAATAACTGCAATTGATCAAATCATTTTTATTAGTTAAATAAAATAATTATTTAACCACTCTAAAATGACACTATGACAATGATTAAAAAGAAATGTATGAAAAAATGTACATTTGTAAAAAGTAATGAATCCTCTTTTAAAATCATTCCCATGTATCTATATGCATAATACAACAAAAGCATTTTAAAGCATAGAAATGCACAATCAGCTTTATTAAATCACAGGATTTTGTCTTGGAATAGATATAAGTTTTCATTCTTTCTATCCTTTCTAAAAATTACTCATTACTTATTTATCGATAACTAAATTTTAAAATTATATCATGTTAAATCTGATCAATGGACATGGATTATTTCTAGAATTTTATCCTGTAAATAAATGGTTGACAAAGATATTCTTAAATTTTTTATTTGTGAAATTAACGTTCAGATTCATATAAAAATTCTTGCAATACAGATTGAACGATGGTAAGAAATGAAGAATGAAATTTTTTCAATTTAATTGCAACAGTCGAAATTATGCAGTAAAAATCAATAAATTATAAATTAATTGTTAAAAACAGAAAGCCACTTCTGTAAGGTAATTGACTTTCAAAACCGATCTCAAAAAATATTTAATTAAAATTTTGGAAAAACAAGTTTTATATGAATTCTAATAAACTTTGATTAAAAAAAAATTACCCACTGATACTTCTGTCATTCTAAGCATCATGTTATTTGATAAAAATGATATCAACAAGTGAAATAATATACAAGATGTTTACTACTTTTAACTATATACATGTAACCTTTTATTAATATAACTAAAACATTTTGCACATTTTCTGATTAAATTACTTTTCAGTTTCAAAAACCTATATTTTAAAACTCTGAGATATTTATTCCTTTATTAAGTTAACAATTTTACAGTAGAATAATTTTAAAATATCAGAAAAATTCATTATACAGTTAAATATGTGTTATAAAGATCAAAATATGATGAGTGAGCTAATATTTTACAAAAAGTGAAAGATATTTTTATCAGTATAAAATAGTAACACAGAATTCAAAATTATATACTTTTAAACATTTGATTAACATGCTAATATAAAATACAATAAATTTCCAAAATTTAATGATGTAAAAATCATTCTTGATATTTATTATTTTTTGTGCAGTGCTAGAAGCACAGAATTTAATTTTTATAATATTTGTTTTTTAAAATTTCAGTTTAAATAATTAAAAGAGACCTTAATGTATATTTAAAACGATAGCATCAAATTACCACAAATTTTGCTGGGTAAATTAAATAATAAAATATTTATTTATAATTTAAAAAATAAATAATAATAAACATTTTTATTCATAAATATATAATATTTTATTTATTCCAAACATTTTTCCAGACCATGAATTTTAAATCTAAATTTGAAACATAAACATAATACATGAAATTTACAAAGGAAATAAATAAAATTGGATCTGAATATATAACAAATTTCATAGTCTCTGAAACATGACTATCAATCCATAACGTTCTGTTTGAGGAAAAAGATCAATTGGAGTAGCCAAAATTGGAACAAAATATTTTCCTAAATATGCATTAGATGCAGATGGCTTGCATAACCTATAGTAGAAAAAAGTCACAGGTTAAGTAAAAATAAAAAATAATTTTAATATTGCAAAAATAAGAGGTGTGAATTCAAGATTATAATCAATTAAGTTAAATTTATTTTTATTCAGAAATAATATTTTCCAATTTTTGATGAAAATTAAAGAAGATTTGTGTATTTTGCATACATTTCAGATTTATTTTAAATATTCATCTACTTTACCGTATAAAAATAATTTTCAAAAATCACATTTAAACTGAATTTGTTAAAATAATTTTTCTATACTAATTCAAATGTTATGACTGAAAATTATTTTTATTGAAAGTATAAACTTTTTTATAGTTATGAGTATATATATATATATATATATATATATATATATATATATATGCATTTACTTTTAATAAAAAAACAATAGCAATTTTTTCTCTTAAGAGTAAATATATATAAATATATTAAAACCCCTTAAATTTTATTTTAAAATTATAGCTTGTATCATCGTATAATAAAACTGAAAAAAATTTATATCAACAAAAATGTGTCAGTACAATCATCTATTCATTTATTAATATTGATACATACACATAGAATAGGTTATCAAAATAATGAAAACACATTAAACTTATAAAAAAAATCTTTATTATTATCATGTAAACCACCTTAAGCATGTAATACAGATCGAATGCACCAAGGAATTGATTCATACAGTCCTGAATAAAATTAAGAGAAATAGAGCATTATTCTTCAAGTGTTAAGGTTCTGGGAGAGATGCTGGTGGAAATACTGAATCAATATTAAATGCTCTAAAACAGACCATAATGGTTCAATTATATTGAAATATGAGGGTAGATATTTAACTTCATTTTTGACTATGTTAAACCATGATTGGACAGGTGAATCATTATCCTGGAAAATTTCATTTCCTGCAGTAAACAAAGTTTCATCATGAGATTCTTCTCTCCAATGATTTTTTTTTCAGGATTACAACTGAAGAAGCATTAATCATGATATATTTTTTAACATGACATGACAGATCCACCTTCATGCTTGACAATAGAATGGAGATAATTATGATCATATATTTATGCAAGTGTACTCCATATATGTATCTATTCTAGTGGAAGAAAAGTCTAAACAACAATTTGTCAGATCATATTACTTTTTTTCCCTTATCAAGTCCAGCTGTTAGTCGAAAGTGTAAAATAGATTTTAGGTAAGAAGATAACTTTAGGTGAGAAATGCGGTAAATATACTTTGATTCATGAATATTCTCATATTTGCATTCTAAAAGAATTTTATGTAACAAATATTCATACTATATTATAAAGAATAATGCAATTAAGGAGGAAACTCAGAGTTCAAAAAAGAGGAAATTTTAAATTCTATTTTGGCTAACAAATTTATTACAGAAATTTATACAGCATATGAAGCCTTTAAAATTTTATTCTTCATTATTAGAATTAAAAAATTTAACAAGTCCTAATCTAAATTTAAATAGTTTAAGTCCATCATGTTATCACATATATTTTATGTTTTGCTATTTTTATCTGAAGATATAACTTTAATACCCATGAATTCTGATATTATTAATGATATTTTTGCTGAATTCTAATTCATTCTACAAATTACAGAAAAATATTTCTGAAGTCTATGTAAATGACAAAGCTAGAAAGTTAATTTTTGAGCACATAAATAAAACAGTGCTTCTTCTGGAAATCATATTATTTTTTTATATAAAATCTAAGAATGAATATTGTTTTCATTCTTGCAGCTTCGACTAAATTAACAAATTTGTTAACATTATTTAACATTAAAATTGTATTAAAAAAAAAATAAAAAAGTTTCGAGTTATGCAAATTTAGGAGAATAGTGTATGTCAAATATTGGAAACTTTATAATGGATTTAAACTTTTAATTTATAATATGTAATATTAATCAAAGTAAAAATAAACTAATTTTTTAACATAATTAAAAATACTAAAGTGATAGAAATTAATTCTGCAAATTACATACTTAACAAAGTTTCCCATGGCAGCTTTAGGTGTTGTTGTAATATATACTATTTTTTTTACATGTTTGCAGGCTCTAAGACGCTGAACAGCAGCTTTATCTAAATAACAATGAAAAGAACACCACTAATAATCTTTATAAAATATTAAAAAAATGCTAAATGTAACAAAAAATACAAATCAAAATATAAAAAGAATTTTTTATGTCAATTAAAATTACTAAGCAGTTTGCTCAACAGCCTTGGAAAAAATATTACATTTTTAATTTTACAGATAATAATACCATGCAATGTAAAAGACATAAAATAATGGTTGAATGAAACCATTAATGCAAATTTTGGTGACAAAACTTTTATAAAAATACTTAAGTATTCTACTTAAAATTTTAGACAGTTGTAAATTGAAAAGTGTAAAATGAACTTAGTAACAAAATAATAAACTAACAGTCAAAAAGTACTCTGACACAGTCAACCATATAAGCTCTAACCTGAGAAACTGCTGTTGTTCTAAAATTAAAAAATTATTTTGTTTCGTTCCAATGTTTTCGTTTTGTGTTGTATGTGTGATTATCGTAGTGACATAGATGTGTTTTGTTAAGTAATATAAAAATGTTTAAAAATTTAGCTATAGGATTATTTGGAGTATCTATGATATAGAGAAAAAATAGATGCTGAACCAAATTCAAAGAAATGATAAATATTAATTTTAAATGATTTACTCTTGTTAAATCATTTGAATAAATGAGTTTATCCAAACACTTTAGAGTATAAGTACATAATAGTTTAATCAACCAATTATATATTTATCAATTTGGCTTATCCAAGCTTAAAAATAATTTTTTCCAGCAGAAATTCTTTTGTTATAATATTTTGGTTTGCATATCTGCATATCTTATCCCTTCTATTTTATGATTATTTTGTATCTGTTTTCCATCAGTGTGTGAAAAGATTAATACTTTTTAAATATGTTTAAGTAATTGTATAATTGAATAATAAAGGCAAAATATCAAATAAAAACAAAATGTGCAAAAGTTAGTCATTCAGACTACCATTGCTGAAAAACAGTGAGTTTTAAAAAAGAGAGAGAGAGAAGAAAGAAAGAAAATAAATGATATTTTGTTCTGGCAACAGATTTGTTACTTCCCAAGTGCTTATTTCAAAAAGAAAAGGAAAGGTCAACAAGATAACTCTGTAAAAAAGTCCTTATTTCTTATTATTTTATTATTACTTATTTAATTATGTAATTGCATTTATGAATAATGAAAGAGATGTTATCATGTATATATAATATCTCACACTTATACTATTTTAAATAAAAAATAAAAGTATTGCATTAACTAAAGCAAAACATTGCTATGTGTTTATTTAAAAGAAAATTATATGGTATTCATTTTTGATTCTTGTACTGATTTTATTGTTGTAGAAAATGTGCATTAGTATTTGTTGCCTTATTGAATGATTAATATTTTTGAGAAAGAGCATTTGTATTAATAAAATAATCAGTTACTGCATATATAATTTATGTTTAGGTCCATGAAAAGATATTCTATTAAAAAGAAATTTTGAATGTTTTTGTTAAATTCTTTAGTACATTAATAAGTAAACATTAAATAATCTATGGATAATTATTTCTGAAATTAATTGTATGTTTGTACTGTTTTTCTATGTTTAGAAAATTGTTTCAAAATGCAAATGATAATTATTATTATTTTTTTTTTAATTTACAAGACTATTACAATTTTCTCTAGCACAATTTCTAGCTAGAGAAAATGAACAGGAGATTCAAAACTACCAAAAATTGAAAAAATGCTCCTTAGAAGATTTAAGGTTACAGTTTCGACAGTTATTCTTTCAACACAGAAAAAGTTCTGATACAACATAATGAGACTTCTAATTTGAATTCGCTTCTTATTTTGAAAACTGGATAAAAGAAATGAATGTCATATCTTTAGCTTAATAATTGAACTCAAAAGCTTAATAATTGTGATTAGATCAAGAAAATGAATCCACTAAACATTAAGGAATATTTTCACAATTCTTGGGCAGATTGGAATAATCTCTTAGATTTAGCTACATAATTGGATGCTTATAAAATATCCAGCAAGAAATAAAGAAGCCAGTGAGTCAGTTTCAAAAGAAAACTTATTTAAAGTACAAAAATAGGAAAACTATGCCAAATAGAAAATTCCATCCAGTTATAAATGCTCATAATATACATTCAAAAGTTCTAATCAATACTTCACTTTTAGATTAGATGGAAGATCATCAACTCAATGTTTTGGTTGCAGAATGCAAATCAGATCAAAATGTCCTATTTGCACCAGTTCTAAACATGAAGGAAGATACAAATGTTAATAGCATGAACTTATTCACAAATAATACATACAAATTTCCCAAGTACGATTTTTTTTTAACTCTTTGGTAAGAAGATTGCAGTTTGTGCATACTAGTGCTTCACATTCTATTGCAGGCGAAAGCGTCATAACTTTTTACAAAATAATGCAATTGTTTTTGAAAATATGAAAATTTCACTAATAGAAAAATTCAGTCCACACTTGCTCTTAAAACTATTGTCAACCTGCATATAGAAGGTAAAAGTGTGTTAACAGAATTTCTCACTCTACCTGAAGTCAAAAATAATAGCATTCTTACATGGGTAGAAGTACTGAATTTTTATTTTTTAAAACAATATTTTTAGGAAATATCAGAACATTTTTTAAGATATATTCTAGTATCTAAACCAAACCAACATTATTGTTACATAATTACACATTAATTTCTGTATTATAAATAGAACACTTTTTAAAAAACACACACAATATGATTAAAAATTTATTAGTAATTAAAAAACTCAGAATTTTATTAATATTACAGCAATAAGAAAAATACAGAAATAAAACTTTTTTAAAAATTTTTTGAGCAGAAATTGAACATCGTTTGAAAATTAATACATTTTACTATAACTGCTTTAAACAACAGTAAATTTATATACAGTTAAATAATATTCATTTAGAACTGGATATGTTAACACTTAATACTAAACTTTTAACATTGTTTTTCTTAACTTATCATTGACAGATTCAATCTCTGCATTAGCAGCAGACAGCATCATGTGTCCAACTTTAAGGTCACTTATGTTATTATCCGTTGTACATGCTATTTTCTTGGTTGCATCAATTTTTAAACTTTTTGAGCTTCATACTGATAATCAAGCAAAATGTTCTTTTCTTTCTGAAGTTCATTTATCTTTTCTATCAGTTGGGATAGCTTAAACTTTTTTTCACAAGTAGCTACAATGTATTCCTCAACTTTTTTTCTTCAGTCAAGTGGCATCTTTTGACTTTTCCATAATATATGATGCATATTGTACATGATACTTCTGAACACAATGCATCATTTATATGGTAAATGGAAAGGAGGAAACAGATTGTCATACATTCGAATAATATAATGACTAGTATGTGAACATTGAACTCTCTCTCTCTGTTGATTCTGATAAAGAACTTTTCTCCTTTTTCACAACAGAATTGTTTGTCAAAAAAACCCTTTTCAATTGTGAATTTACATTCAATGATTTAACAACTCTAGAAAGAGTAAGATATTTCATATAATTTAAAGTATCTCTAACATTGGAAACAGCATTCCAATATTTGCAGATATTTTAGTTGTTATCATTATCATTTACAAGCAAAGCTACATCTTCACCTATGTAAGGAATCTACTCTTCATTCATCTTATGAATGAATGCCTGGAGAAGTTTTTTTCACATAAGGAATAATGTTGGATTAATCTACTAAATTAATTCTTGGACCCCTCTTTTTTCCTTTTATAAGGAAACAAGCACTGAAGATCTTTGAGAAATGGAACTGTTAAAGAATATTTTTGGAACAGATGTTCAGTAGTTGCTATATAGCAAATTGTGATACTTTATAGAAATTATGTTTTATAAGTAAGATTTTCCAGTATTATTGTAGCACCATGACAATTTTAGTCTTGTTTAAATTTAACCAATTTTTACCAGAATGAACATTAATTTGTAGCAACTTTACTCTATTTTTTTGACAGAGTTCTTCTGGATTTAAAATTTTAAACATAATATTTTGAATAAGTTCATTGAATTCACTGTATATCGCAAATGATAAAAGCTTGTCTTTTTGCATCAAAAGTAGGTATGGTTCAAAAGTTTTGCGAGAAATGAGGAAAATTACCAAAGGAATGGGAATATAACCAAAGAAAATTTCCCCAAATTTAAAATAATAGTAGCCAATGTTGGAGTATGGGAAAAATTTTTTTTTTCAAAAACAAGATTTTCAAGAAATATCAGGACACATTTCAATAACTAAACAAAACCACATTACTTTTACATAATTAAACATTAATTTCAGAATTACAATAATACTTTTTAGAAAGCTATATACTATTATATGATAACAATGTAATTCTTTTTAATTAAGAATTAAAAACTTATAATGTTATTAATTTTACAAAAAAATGAAAATATGCAACAGTTTTAGGTCTTCAAAAATGTCTTTCAGAAAGAAAAGATTTTGGATTCTTTAGGAACTATGTGTGTAAAATACTCTTTTAGAACATCATACTAGTCAATGAATCTCTCACAAATCGACCCCAAAGTTAGCCAATAGATCTCAATTTGATGAAGGAAACCTGTGCTTAGCTAAGATTTTTTCAAGCATTTCCAACTGAATTTTAATCACCAAGAAATGCTAATCTTTTTCAGGAGATACTACGAAAAATTGATGAATATCTACAACAAATCCATCAATATTGCAATTAATTTTGCCAATTCCTTTACATAGTGCTCCATGAATCATGTGTATGCATTAAGTACCCAAATCAACAAGTAATGGTAGACTAGGCTTACTCAATTTCCTATTCATTTGCTTTAAAACAGCTAAATTAACTTTTGGTCCATCCATTGTAATTGCATTAGTTTTTACAAATTCAAACCATTATTTTTAATAAAATTTTTACATTTTTATTGAATTTAGCAAGTTAAAAAAATTTTATTCACAATAATTCAGATTTCACAAGATTTAAATATCTAACTGTTTATTAGTTTCGTTATAGTTTTAACAAGAAGTAAAACAAAATATGAAGTGCTGATATCCTGAAACAAAAGAATTTTGAAATACAGTGCCAGTCCAAAATTAATCAAATATCTAACTTTTTTTTCAGATAATTTGAGATTTTTTGCTATGGGAGAATTATTAAAAATTTCTTCTTAAATGTTAACTAAATCATTCAATAAAAAAAAAAAATTATTTTTTATTGCCACCAAAACTAAAATAGTTTCAGCTTTAATTATTTTCCATCATGTCATTTTGGGAAGCCATGATTTGTTATTCGGGACCACAGTTGATGTTGAGGATTCAGATGAAATTGATGATTTGATATTGAATTGGGTTTGATTTTGGAAACAGTTTACCGCTTATTTTATATTATCTGAATGTGCAAGCACTTGTTTAAAACTCATATTTGAAACACTGAATTTACTTTCGCATACGAACTATGCAGAACATACATCGTTCATATTTTGTTACATAAGGCATTTATTTCCATCTTGCAGTTCCAACCATTTATCAGAAAATTTTGTTTTACTTAACATATTTAAAAGAAAATAATAAATTCTAAATTTGTAAACAAGCATTCATAGGGTCACTGATTAAAATTGTTAAAAATGGGGCCATAAGAAAATCCTCACGCATGCACATAGACAAATAATTATTCTCGCAATTTCGTGATCATCGTAAGCAGTTTGCACTGCTAAAAATGTAATATTTTGTCTGTAAAGGCAGAAAATAAAAACAATTGGTAAACCCAAAATTTATGACATCAGACATTCATAGCCAAGAGTCGAAAATGAGACTTAGGCAAATATTTAGCAATTCTATTTCTGGTTTAATGAAGAACTAAAAAAAGGAGGTAAAACAGTTTTTTCCTTTTCTTATTGCTCAGAAAGCATTGGATGGAGAAAATATAATCTACTAGAAAAACATTTACAACTAAAAAATTTTATAAAATTAATTATTTAATAAAACCAAACTTTCACAAAGGAATTAAAAAAAATTCAGGAATTTTGGGATTTATTTTGAAAAATCAGGGTATTTCAGGACATTTTTAAAAAAATCAGGAATTTCAGAAATATCAGGACATCTCTGACTCCTGCTCTTAGGAAGAGATTTTTTCCATGCAGCTGGTATTGTTCTTGATACTGAAAATGGAACTTGACATTTTTATGAAAATTCACAAAGGCAGTATTTACTTTACATAAAACCAATTCAACAAGGGAAGTATCAAACTTTTTAAAACTTTAATAATCCCTAAAACTATGATAGTAGTTCATTTGAGAAGTGACAATAGAAGACTTTTGACAGAGCAAGAGGAACTAAATAGCATGCTTCAAAATTACAAGTATTGCTTTGAATCAGGAGAAGAATCCACTTCTTTCATTAAACACAGAATAGATTCATT